>JANCMC010000008.1:2668418-2682491 GCA_024363005.1 Charaxes varanes
GGAGGTACTGAATCCATCGTCCTCTTCTACCTAGCGTTATATCTCGGCCGGATTTGGATGTGGCGCGAGTTACGATGACCGACTGCCGTCTGGCGACATCCCTGGAACGCCTACAATCTCTACAATCATCACTAAGTCACATTCATTGAGGCCAACTCTTTAACGTGCCTTCCGAAAAACGGAGGATTTCGTATATTTTAAATGAACTACTTAATCTAGCGATCTATTCAAATGTACCCACTTCTCCTCATATGGTACCGAGTATATTGTAATTTTGTAATAAAATACCTGTTTATCGTGTTGAAGACTATGAACGGAAAACTACTGAAAGAGACAACTCTTGGTTCTTTTAGAGGACACAGAACTGCTATTTCTATTTATAGTAAAAACTTAACTCTACGCAACAGTACCAACATCAGAGTGTCTATGAAGTTTTTTTCACGTAGGAGGTAATTTTTAATGCAAAGGTATTAAAAGTATTTTCAGTTGAGTAATGTAGGTAATACAAGACGACAAAAAATAGTTTTTTAATCATGTACTGGAGGTAAAGACGTGCAGTTTAATTTTCAGCAATCTTTGATATGTATCATACTTAGTTTTAGCGACATAGCTTTATGAATATTGGACGTTGTGGGTAGTAAATATGTTAAAAACTACCAAAGACCTAAACTACTTTAGCACTGAAAATTTACACATTATTTTTGTGCAACTTATTTTTTTTTGTAACAGGCTTTCCTGGCTAATGAGGATGTTGGCGATTCACTGGACTCTGTAGAGGCTTTACTGAAGAAACACGAAGATTTTGAAAAGTCTTTGGCTGCACAAGAGGAGAAGATAAAGGCACTGGATGAATTTGCTACTAAACTCATTGAGGGCCAACACTATGCCGCAGATGACGTCGCGCAGCGCAGAGAGATGGTAAATTATAATAGTACATTTTCTACTTTTACGATTATCCAAATTAAGTATGATTACTTATTTTGATTCATCATATTTATGTGTTGTTGTTGGGAGAGAAAGGGCTGTGGATGATGATGAAGATTAATGCGTTTGAATTTTTTTTCTATATTACTTGCGAGTGACTATAAGAACCGTTTTAAAAAGTTAATTTATATTTCAGTTGCTCGAAAGACGTGCCGCCCTTTTGGAGAAGTCGAGTCAACGCCGAGCTCTTTTAGAAGATGCTTACAAATACCAACAGTTTGAACGTGACTGTGACGAAACCAAAGGTAAACATCTATGTAAATAAAAATAAATCAACTGAGATCATTGAACAAAATTAAATCTGAAAAAATTTTCATTACATTTGTTAATTATTTTTGTGTACTAACAGGTTGGATAAACGAGAAGCTAAAGTTTGCGACAGATGATTCGTACCTCGACCCCACGAACCTCAACGGTAAAGTGCAGAAACACGGCAACTTTGAGCAAGAACTGCAAGCTAACAAACCACGCGTCGATGAGATTAACGCATTAGGCTCCAAACTCCTCGAACAGGAACATTTCGCAAAACGTGAGTAATTGTCAAATCGAAATTATGTTGGAATAAGTATAAATAAAATAAATAAATATATACTTGACTGCATGACACACCAACATAAAAATGTGCTACTCAGATAATACATTCACCACAATGTGACTGCAGAGCACCAGGTTGAACCCTGTCGCATGTGATGAACAAGTGCCCACTCTGTCTTCTCCCTGGCGGCATATATGTAGATAACACACCCAGACTCGTGGTGGCAGTCGAATCCATGACTCCCGGAGTGGAGGGCAGGGTCTCTATCCACTGTGCTAATAGGCCAGTCAAATGGAATGTTGTTTAGTTTAAAATATTAAGCGCACAATATATATTTTTTTAGTTCTTATTTTTGGAAATGTGTTAATAATTCATATGCATAATATACATTTATTGTTATTTATTTATGTATTTAGAATAGAGAACAAACAATACAGAGAGCAATTAACCGGTGGAAAACTTGTCAGTAAGAGAGATTTCCTTGATGTTATAAGACATAATGAAACAAAATTATTGGCAAATTTGTAAATGATATTAGTAACTCTTACTTTAACTCTATTTTTTATTCCATTTGTCGTTAATATTATAATAATTATTTAGTTTGACATGTAATTTATATAATTATTCTCATTATTTGCTTTATTACAATCGTTAATACCATTTTAATGTATGTATAATCTTAAATTTTAATATACAATATATAAATTGTTAGATTTGCAGTGCCTTGACTGGTTTGTATATGCAGCAAATTTGTGAATAAATTAATAAATAAATTGATAAAAATAGTATGGTTATTGATAACATACACCATGTTTGATAATTCTTGTAAATATGTATATGTTTTTGTGTAGCCCAAATCGAAGCTCGTGTGGATGAACTTGGTGGTCTCTGGGAGAGGTTGGTGCAAGCATCTGAGCTGAAAGGTAGCAAGTTACAAGAGGCAGCCGCGCAACAGCAATTCAACCGTGCTTCTGAGGACATTGAGCTGTGGCTCTCTGAAGTGGAGGGACAGCTACTAAGTGAAGATTATGGCAAGGTGACTAATGTTGAAAATTACTGTCCTTTATTTAATATTATTTTATATAATTTAAATAATATGCTTTTACCTACAGTTCAATATTTTTTCTGATTATTATTTATACGATCCTTCATATTAGTAGCAGGATGAAATTTATTTCTTAAATTAAGCTCAAGTCTTTCATGAAACCCAGTTTGAGTATTATAACGATAAACTTTATGCATGATGTAGTCATCATCTCTCAATATAGAAATAGAGTTGTTAGTAGATGTCAAACTTTTATTTATCATATAATAAGTATTTAACAATTTTCCATATTCTGTTACCAGGATCTTACAAGCGTGCAGAACCTGCAAAAGAAGCACGCGCTACTGGAGGCCGACGTGAGTTCGCACGCGGAGCGCATTGACGCGTTACGCGCACAAGCGGAACAATTCATCGAGCGCGGACACTTTGACGCTGACAATATCAAGGCAAAGCGGGTATGTCAGTTTGTGGTTATATAAATGTATTTTTTACTCAAGCCTTGTGTAAATTTTATATGTAGTTTTTACATTAATATATTAAATAAGCAATTGGTAACTACATAAACCCTTTTATAAGTTAAGTAATCATATATATTGATAATGAGGTAAAGCCACAAAAGCAGATTTTCTCGTATTTGCATAACAATTTAATAGCCTTTTTTTTAAAATTAGGATGCCTTGGTAGCGCGCTACGCTGCTTTGGATAAGCCAATGGCTGTGCGCAAGCGTAGGCTCTTAGACTCGCTGCAGGCGCAACAACTATTTCGTGATTTGGATGATGAGGCTGCCTGGATCCGGGAAAAAGAGCCCATTATTGCTTCAACTAACAGAGGTAACTTGAACATTTAGAGGATGATGTGTTGTGTAGTGCTTGTGTTATTGTATATCTATATATTAGTATATACTGTATGATTCTTTAAAACAAGTAAAGTCAATCTCATTTATTTATTTACTGGCTGTACGCCGCGATTCATCCGCGTGATTTCAGTGATTTTGTTAATTTTTGACGGTTTTATCTTTTTTTGTGCGGTCTTAGCCTATATTACTCCTTTTAACATCAGCTGTCTGCCAGTAAAATTCTAGTCGAAATCGGTCAAACTGTTGCGGAACCGTAAAAACGACAAGACAGATTATTACGGGATAACTAACACTACATAACAAAGCAAGGTACAACAATTCATTCAAAAAATACCATTAAAAAAAAGAAAATGATTAAAAGAGAAGTCAAAATATAGCGTCATCTACATTTATGTCTCTTCATCAGGCCGGGATCTAATTGGCGTACAGAACTTAATGAAGAAGCACCAAGCAGTGATGGGGGAGATGGCGCAGCACGAAGCGCGCGTGGAGGCCGTGCGGGCGGCCGGCGCCGCGCTGCGGGACGCGGGACACTTCGCCGCAGCTGATATTGCCGCCAGGTTGCATTCCCTGCATACCACGTGGACACAGCTGCAGGAGAAAGCATTACAGGTAGATTTTATACACCGGGCACTTTCCATGAGCTATATGTACTTTTTGGATGAACAGATATCAGAGAACTCGCGCCGTCGGTACCGTTACTGACACCTCTGACGATTCTTTTTCACTTCTCCTGCGACTCCCGGAGTGCCAGTGTTCCTTTTTTACTTTAAATGCTACAAAGGCCAAACTGCCAGGCGGTTCGCCTGAGTGACGTCGACCGACTATGGACAACTGTATCACCAGAAGGCCGCGGATACCTTGCTTGCCTTTAAGGAATGAGTATGCTCTTTTCCTTGGAGGTCCCTAAGTGGTCGCTTATGCACAAAAAAAAGCAAGCGGACTGACAGTTTCCTGGACAGCTTAATAATTTAATTTAGTCTAAATGTGATCTGTGAACAAAACACAAATTTTGTTGATTATAATATTCTCTCTTTCTACTTAAATTTCTGACATTATTTCCACCTTTTTAACTGCTATGCGTGAATAAAAGAACTGTAAGAAATTGAATGTAAATATTTTCCAAAATAACAGTGCAACTTTTTTTTTGCAATCAGCGTAAACAAGATCTCGAAGATTCCCTGCAAGCGCAGCAGTACTTCGCGGATGCCAACGAAGCCGAGTCGTGGATGCGGGAGAAAGAGCCCATGGCCAACACACAGGACTATGGCAAGGATGAGGACTCCTCAGAAGCACTGCTGAAGAAACATGAAGCGCTGCTTTCCGATTTAGAAGCCTTTGGGAACACAATCAAAGCGTTGCGGGAACAAGCCAACGCTTGTCGTGTAAGTTTTGTACTAAAGTACTGACATCACTATATATTATTATTTTGCGTTGCGATTATATCACTTTCTTAATAAAATAATAAATATGAAATTTTGTTCCTTTGGAAACCTACTAAGATCAAGGTCTTAATGCAATCTACCCTTACAGCAACAAGAATCCCCGGTCGTGGATGTGTCTGGCAAAGAGTGTGTGGTCGCTCTCTACGACTACGCAGAGAAATCGCCAAGGGAAGTCTCCATGAAGCGAGGCGACGTACTCACGCTACTTAACTCTAACAATAAGGTATTTATAGCCAAACGAAATTAAGAAAATTAGACTTTTAGAGATCTACATGTGATTATTCATTCCTCTCTAATTAAGGACAACTACAGCTTATGTCTGTTCTTAAAACGCGATCATATTACGAGTACATTCGTGCGAATGAATTGGTGTAATCAGTCGTAGGCCTGCTCGCGGCCGGCTATAACCGCTTGGCTTGCCTTTACGCTATTGATTGTTACAGACAAATAATAGTTAACATTATTTTTTAAACATAATTCATATAAAAATGTAATTTAGTCAAATAAATCAATGACTTGCTAACATAAATATGGGAATAAAGAGTAAATTTGAAATTATGTATTAAAAAAAAAGAAAAATGCAATGAAATCTTTTTGTATTCTATTTATTTTGCTATGTATACTCGAAGCAATTATTGAATTAATCCATCTGTGATTCAAATAAATTCAATATGATAATCCTGAGTTGGATATGTGTAATACTTTTGGAAGACACTCTCGTATTTCATAAAAGAAAACGTAAAAATGATCTCCCAGCTTGTTCTCAACTGGTAAGAAAATGTTTATACATACATCTAAAGTAAAAAAAATGGTTATACCTTTATTTATTTTTTTCTGAAAGTTCTTACTTTGTATTTCAGATTATTTGTTAATGACAGAATTTATTTATTTCATATTTTTAAAGAACCAGTTGGTGTATAAGAGTTAAGAAGAGGATTTTGTGAAATGTGTGATGTGCAATAAATCAAGTGCAAGCAAATAAAGTTCCTTAAGAGCATGTAATATGATACTTTGGTTTGTGGTTGCACTAAACTTGTGGATTTTACAATGTGGTTAAGCAAAGATAGATTGCAAAATGTACTTATTTCATTTTGCAATCTACAATTTTTGTAATTTCAGGAAATTGAAATTCTCAACTATTTTCATTATAAAATATACATTAGCTTAGACAGAGTAAGAACAATAAGTGTTCACTGTTATTTACAGACTACATGACCATTAATTAAAATGCAATAATCATGATAAATGCACACGAAAAGTGTATTTGAGATATAATAAGATTCTGAATTTACCCTATGTTAATTTAGATTTTTTTGTATCTTATAGGGTTGTATCACGTCCATAACACAATCTTATAAACTGAAATCGCAAATATGTAGAATAATTATAATTTTCTGACATTCTTAAATAATATAAGGTTCATTATTTTTATCCTTAGGATTGGTGGAAGGTGGAAGTTAATGACAGACAAGGTTTCGTGCCAGCTGCATATGTTAAGAAAATTGACGCCGGCCTTTCATCGTCGCAACAGAATCTAGCTGATTCCAGCTCTATTGCCGCTAGACAAAATCAGGTATTACAGTATTTCATTTTAAAGTCTTTTTTTAATATTGTTATGTATATAAGAGGATTTTGAACAATATTTTTATACGGTAATACTAGCTATAAATTTGAAATGTATAAATGAAATGAAAAAAAAAAGTAACATATAATAATATTTTAAATACATGTATATATATATTTAAAATATGGATTAAATTATACAGATTATATTATTTATTTTCATCATAATTTTCTTTACGGTCGTAATACAAAATGTTTGGTTATATGTATAAGATTATTTTAAAATAAATTGTTTTGTGCAGATCGAGGGTCAATATGACAATTTATTGGGTTTGGCTCGCGAACGCCAGAACAAACTTAATGAAACTGTAAAGGCTTACGTGCTTGTAAGAGAGGCTGCTGAGCTCGCAACATGGATCAAGGACAAGGTATACTTACCAAGTATCTGAATGTGTAATCGTCTGTTAAATGCATAATTTTGTGCCCTTTAAAAATACATTACATGTAATATTGTTATTGTCGAATATGAGTAAACTTTCTACTTGAGTTTCATCAATATTTAAAAAAAAAACATCCAATTTCAATAACTCCTTGACATTTATTTACGTTTTAGAGTTTACCTGTAAAATATACTTTCTTAATAAGAAGTCTTAGGAACATTTAAACTGGTTTCTTTAGTATGAAGTTATCAAAGTCGACCTTTGTACATTTTTTTTCGTGCACAGGAAATGCACGCGCAAGTCCAGGACGTGGGTGAGGACCTCGAACAGGTGGAGGTGATGCAGAAGAAGTTCGACGACTTCCAAAACGATCTTCGGGCGAATGAAGTGCGACTCGCCGAGATGAACGAAATTGCTGTTCAGCTCATGACCGTTGGTCAAACGGAAGCTGCCTTGAAGATCAAGACGCAGATGCAGGTCGGTTGTTTTTGAGTGAGCTATGAAATTAGCTGAATGAAAAGTCCAGGTTAAAAGATAAAAATCCAATCAAGGTCGTTTAAAACTCAGCGCTTAACAAGGATATGTATTTATATATTAAAAAAAGTGTATCAGTTTTATCTGTCAGCTGTTACCTATAACACAGGTATTGAGTTACCTACCTTAGGAACAGTCAACCGTGTGTTTATAGTCCTATGTCTCTATTTATTCATATTATCATCTAATTAATAAAACAAATGCACATGTACAAATAACTACATACATACAGAGATAGTAGATAATATCGTAAGGGTCTCCGCAGGAACTGAATTCGAAGTGGAGTTCGCTGCAGCACCTAACCGCGGAGCGAGCAGCGCAGCTCGGTTCCGCGCACGAGGTGCAGCGCTTCCACCGCGACGTGGACGAGACCAAGGACTGGATCGCAGAGAAGGAGGCCGCTCTCGCCACCGACGACCTCGGCCGCGACCTGCGTTCTGTGCAGACGCTGCAGCGTGAGTTGGCCTTGATTTGTGTGCTTGTTGTTGCCTTCTAAATACAGTTAAAACCGATTATTAATTGTATATAACGGATATAGCGTCCTAATTTATAGGAACCTTATAAATGAGGATGCTGTATCCGATAGTCGTTACATTATTGAATTTTTTAATTATTATTAGTGTTGAAAATCGACAATAATTGGAAAATTTTCCTTATTCTTCGAAAATGTTGACAATGCACCATTTGTTTATCTAATTTTATTCACAATTTTATAATGCCCATAATAATTTACTCTCCGTAAAAAAAGCGTGCTCCGAATTAAATTACCACGCAGTTGTTTATCTATACTGTTAGCTATGCGCACTCTATTAAATAGTTGAAGGTGGATTTGCAAAGTTTTGGGTTAGTTTATCTTTAAAAATTATTGAAATTTATGTGAGTTGGCTGCTATTAATGAATATTCCTATAGCTTTCCGATGTTGTTGATCTGATATGTTTATATGGGTATTTACATTGGGATTCGTCCAGGACCTTGCCCATTTATTTAGCCATTAGAACCAATCCGATACTATAAGCGATGTCGTTATATTCGGTTTTGCCTGTATATGTTAATAGGGCACTGATTAAATTATTATAAAGCTATATTATTAAGATATATTTAAGATTATGGTTTCCAATATTTTTTACAAATGGCAAGTTTTAAACCCCTTTTGGAATAATTTGACGTTGTACTGATCAAACAAATAAATTATTTTATATTCCTTTTACTTCTTCCTGTACATTGGGTTATTTTTGTTTTATGAATTATTATAGGCAAACACGAAGGCTTAGAGCGGGACCTTGCGGCGCTGGGCGACAAGATACGTCAGTTAGACGACACGGCCAATAGACTCATGGCCACCCACGGGGACTCTGCGGACGCGACCTATAGCAAGCAGCGGGAGATCAACGAGGCGTGGCAACAGTTGCAGGCGAGAGCCAATGCGCGCAAAGAGAAGCTCCTTGACTCCTACGACTTGCAGAGGTACATTTTAGTATTTGGTTCTTGTGCATATTCTAAACGCTAGATATTTAAACAATGGGTACCATTTAAACTTTTGTAACGCTATAAAAATGCAATGGAAGCTCAATAAAGGAAATTTGTATATACATACAACCATACATTCTCATAGCTTTATTATTTATTTAAATGTGTCTTTCAGATTCCTGTCGGATTATCGTGATTTAATGGCTTGGATTAACTCCATGATGGCGCTCGTGAGTTCAGAAGAGCTAGCCAACGACGTAACTGGTGCTGAAGCACTCCTCGAAAGACATCAGGTTTGTACAAAAAAATACTTTATCTTACAAATTTAATGTAAATAAATAAAGCAAAATGATTTTTTTTCCTTACTGTATATATTACCTTACATACAAGTGACATATTTAAATGTGGAAATATCTTTTTTTTTACCTTGCTCACAATAAATGCATTTGTGTCAATAATTACTGATATTAATACTTTTATTTTGCCTAAAACTTGTTCAAAGGTCTTGGAAATTTTAAATTTACTATTGTGTCAAGAAAAGGGTAAACAGTAATAAAGTATTACCACATGCTGGCAAAATGAATTATGATTTAAACTTGATATAGAAAATTCACACCACATTGCAAATTTTCTTTGCTAATTATTTCATATTAAAGTTAGTATTAAACTTTAAATTTACTATTGTGTCAAGAAAAGGGTAAACAGTAATAAAGTATTACCACATGCTGGCAAAATGAATTATGATTTAAACTTGATATAGAAAATTCACACCACATTGCAAATTTTCTTTGCTAATTATTTCATATTAAAGTTAGTATTAAACATAAGAAATGTTATAGAAAAAAACCATTATAAATAAGTATTTTAATCAGAAGAAAAAAGATTTGTATACTGTTTTTCTAGAGCCAGCGTTTGGAGATAGACGCGCATTACGGCATAATGCCGCAGGTCAGATGCACGCATGTGTGCTCCCAGCCTATTTCGATGGCACTTCTTTATTGAGCAATCCTTCTTGAAGACAGTGTCACGTTATCGTTTTCGTTTTACTTATAACTATTAAATTACCTTCCTATATAGATATTTACATATAACTATATAAACGTATTCATGTTTATCCTACATTTTATACTACCAGTACAAGATGTAAACTGAAAACCCTGGCCTGACCTTATTTTAGAATTTAACGTACTTAACTCACCTCAGAGAAATATTTTTTTAACTACTTAATCGCTATTTGTGATGGATGTTAAAACTTAATAATTTCAAATATTGTTTTAATACTCCGAAAAAGTATTTTAAAGACCGATTTTCTGAACACTTTATATTTGTATATTCAGTACCTGTCAATCGTACTGTAAGAAGTCTTTTAAAATACCAGGAGGTGATATTTATATACAAGCAATATTTAAAGCATTTGAACCTATTTAAGTGGTTCACAGGACTAAACCAAATGGTAACGTGACACAGACTTGTACTGTAGAACACTAGAGTCTATTGGCGATCTATCGTTTAATATTCTTCTAACATAAAGAAATACTGAATATATTAAACTTATAACTCTACTAAAATTGTAAACATTAGAATAAATACTATCGGGAGACTAAATTAATTAAAAAGAATAATATTTGTATTAGAAAAGTAATGTTACTTAAATAAATTAAAAATATACTAAACTGTTATAGTGCGTTAAAAGTCTTTCTTAATGTTTGTGTTTATATTAGGTTCTTTGTTACGGAAATTTTTGTTCTATATTTTGTGTGGTTTACTGCGTCATCGCTTTTGTGGAAGACTACCATCTCACAACACCTGTATAACAAAGCCTCAGCTATTAATGTTTATTAAATTATCTTTTGATTTTTTTTCTGCCAACACCTGTGACAAATTAGTCTTACTAAACAATGCCTTACCAAATATTTAACTTTAATTACACAAATACACATTTTAAATATAATGAATATTTGTGTACCTTTTATTGCTTAAATTAATTTATAAAAGTAATTGTTTCTAAGGTTTTATTTGGTATGTATGTATGTGTAATGTAGTTAAATTCGTCGATGGGGATGTTTTTTATGTTTCAATAATACCTTTTTATGAATGCAATATTTTATCAGGAACATCGAACGGAAATGGATGCGCGCGCTGGTACTTTCCAAGCGCTAGAGTTGTTCGGTCAGCAACTACTCCAGGGCGGACACTACGCTAGTCTCGACATTCAGGACAAACTTAATTCTATGGCTGACGCGCGACAAGATCTGGAAAGGTAAAATTAAGGAATACCACTTATAATTTTTGAATGTATGATCGTGTTATTGTTTTTAAAATTCTTAAAAGAGGTTTTCTGTTTGTAAAAGGTCTTTAAGCAATTTTTAAACAATTTTACGTATCGACTGGATAACTTCGTATTTACCTCTAAGGAACAACAATAACAGTTTATTTGTAGAATACTTATTTTTCTGTGTCGGTGAAGATGTAAAAGATAAATATTATTAAGAAAGTTTATCTTTTTTGAATTCGTTAAAAGTAGCCGCGTATAAATCTATGTCCTGTAGTGCATGGGTCGCCCGGCGTATGAAGTTGGACCAGAACTTGGAACTGCAACTGTTCCTGCGCGATTGCGAGCAAGCGGAGGCGTGGATGGGTGCGCGCGAGGCTTTCCTGGCGCCCGCCACAGATGCGCCCGACGGACCCGATAACGTCGAACAGCTTATTAAGAAGCACGAGGACTTCGACAAGGCCATCAACGCCCACGTTAGTACAGAAATTGCTACAGTTGATAATTGAAAAATTTTAATGACATATCTTTTTTTGTATCACTTTTATTAACACTGAATCGTTATTGAATTGTTCATAATTCTACACCATTCTGATTGTCTATAAACAATAAGGTCGCTGCCATCAGTTGAAAGATGACATGACGCTTACTTATATCGTTCTTATGTTAACGTAACGGCATAAATGCGCTGAAAATCATATAATTATATCTCTCCTGTACAGGAAGAAAAAATTGCACAATTGCAAACATTGGCTGATCAGTTGATTGCCTCGGACCACTACGCCGCTGATCCTATCGACAAGAAACGAAAACAAGTACTCGACCGCTGGCGACACTTGAAGGAAGCTCTCATCGAAAAACGTTCTAGGTATTGCTTTATTTAAATTATTTCTTCATTTGTATGTGCTATATAACTAAAAATAATTTTATTTTGAATAATAAATGTATCGGGTTTTCTTTTAAGTTTAAAATGAAACTATAGCTAAGCAATCTTTAAAAACTTCTAAACTCTACACTAAAAATAAAATTGGCAAACAGTTTTTAAAGCTCTGCGTTATAATCGTAGGTTGGGTGATGAACAAACACTCCAACAATTCTCCCGCGATGCCGATGAAATGGAAAACTGGATCGCTGAGAAACTGCAACTCGCCACTGAAGAAAGTTATAAGGTAATATAAATCTCAACAAAAATAATTGTTCTCTTAATTTTTTAATGATTTAACTTATATTTTTATTCCACTTTAATTCATTTGTATATTAGGCACATTTTTAATAAAACATCATACTGTTATTTGATTAAAAATAGAACTGCAATTATAAAAATATTTTAAACAATAATTTAAATATATCATATTAATTAGCAGACAAGCCATTTTTCAAATTATCAATTTGTTACATAATCAACTAGTAAAGTATATAAGCGTGAAGACCAATCCCGAGTAATATATATTCAGAATTAAATGGCCAGCCAGATTACCAGACAGTTTATGACAAATGTCATAATGCTTTCTGAAGGTCTTAATCCTTGTAATGTAGTAGACCTGTAAACATAATTTCATTTTATAGTTTGTGTTTGTCAATACATGTTAAAGTGCCTGTGTCTATTGCTCTCCCCATGTATCCATGTGTCCTATAATCGCTATTGTCTTATTATATCCCTTATCATTAGTTACATTCAAGGTATAAAGTGAACTATTTTACTTTAGAGCACTTTAGATATTAATGTAATATGTTTGTTGCTAGGACCCAGCCAACATCCAATCCAAGCACCAGAAACATCAAGCATTTGAAGCTGAGTTAGCTGCGAACGCTGAACGTATTCAGTCAGTGCTCGCTATGGGTGGTAATCTTGTGCAGCGCGGTCAGTGCAGTGGCAGCGAGGACGCTGTTCAGGTACTATATTAAGAATGGAGTTGGACAACTTTTTAAATCTATTTGAAAAGTCCACTATAACTAAATAGAATATTAATTATTATTACAAAGGTTATGTTGATTTTCCCTTGTAGGCTCGCCTGGCATCTATTGCTGACCAGTGGGAATTCCTCACTCAAAAAACAACGGAGAAATCTTTGAAATTAAAAGAAGCAAATAAGCAGCGCACTTACATCGCTGCTGTTAAGGACCTTGACTTCTGGCTTGGAGAAGTATGCATAATATACATTATATCTTTACTTGTTATATCAAATTGTGTCTTGTATTTTGGAGATTTGTACTCGTATTTTTTTTTTTGATAAATAAAATTGCTGTCTATTTACGTAATAGTGTGTCTGTATGTTTAAATTTTCTTGAGTAAAAATTTATTAAGATTGTTTTAGTAGTCTTATAACAGCTTAGCTGTTTTTTATTTTTATTTCTTCAAAATCGGTGTAGCAGAATTTTATACATTTATATTTTTTTCAGGTTGAAAGCCTTCTTACATCTGAAGACTCTGGTAAAGACTTGGCTTCTGTACAGAATCTTATGAAAAAACATCAACTTGTAGAAGCCGACATTCAAGCTCACGAAGACAGAATCAGCGGTATGGATGAATTAATTGTTCTAGACTTTATTTTCATTTATTTCAAAAAATATTATCTTGGGGTAATGGTATAATTATCCTATGATTTCAGCAGACATGTTTTTCATTGAATTGTAATCTATTTTCTACTCTACACTATATTTTATCATTATATTATTGATTATATTTAATAAATATTTGGAGATGCATGAGTCTTAATCTTTTTCTTTTACAGATATGAACGCGCAAGCCGACGCTTTGGTGTCTTCAGGTCAATTTGATAGCGCTGGTATCGGCGCACGACGCTCTGCTATTAACGAGCGTTTCGAGCGCGTCCGCGCCCTGGCTGCGCATCGCCGCGCCAGGCTGCACGAGGCCAACACCCTGCACCAGTTCTTCAGGGACATTGCTGATGAAGAGTCGTGGATCAAGT
>JANCMC010000009.1:377373-388518 GCA_024363005.1 Charaxes varanes
AAGTAATTAAGTACACTTAAGAAAAAAAAAATATTTTTTTTAAATTAAAAAACATTCTGCATTTCCCGTATTTTCTCTGGTTTACCAGGGAACCTAGACCTTCCCATTTTGATATACACGTAAACGAAGGACACTCAGTGCGTTCCCAGCGGTCGCAAGGAAACTGGCGCGCATGCTCGGGCCCGCGCGCTCCACAACGCCATTCCACTCATTTATGCAATGTGTACGACAAATTACGACGCAGTTCTCTTCAATACACGGCTCAACAAATACAAATAGCACCCTTTACATTGTTTATTCAAACGAACACTTTGCACAGTTTTTCAAAATACGAAATCATCAATCATTATAATGTTAGACTGATCGTTAACGCAGTCGTAACGCTTCAATTCAGCGTAGCGTCAACGATAAAACAAAAGAGAATGTAGTAATGCACTCGTTTCTATCGCACGACACATCGGTAACAGTATCAGCGTTTTGTTCCATTTGTTAGCACAACCGAATTATTGAAATGAATCGTTTGTAATTTGACAAAGATGGCTGTACGACGCGCTATAACAATAGCGAACACGAGTGATTAACGAGACGAGGCGCGCGAGGCCGCGGTGTGAACGACACCTGGCTCCCAGAGGCCAGTTATGGATTTTGAACCAATCGCGACGTTAATTCGGACCGGTATGAAAACAAACATGTCCGATGTCGTTCGCTACGTCTTGCTCTATATGGTAACTATCTGCATAGACGCGCCACTTCATTCGCGCTTCTCCGTTTTTTATCAATAAAAATGTAATGTTTTCATCAATCTGCGCGACTCTCCACGGTCATTATTTATGATTGATTCGATTATACCGAGACGTTGTCCGTGAAGAATAGCATTTAAATACATAGAGTTCTGGTACATTTCATTTGAATATTATCACATTATGTTAATTATTGTGTTGTTTATAATAGAGAAAATAATTAAATTGTTAAATAGTTAGCTCTTTTTTCATTGTTTAAAGTTAATATCGATCTCCCTAGATACTATTGATTTTAATGTTTATTTATACAACTTACGACATAGAGCTCATGAATATGTATTTTGTCGTTTTTATTATCTTAAACGTAATGAATGTTCGGATTTGTAACATCAAGATAAGTAATACAATACAAAATTATCGTACTCTGTAATAAGTATGATTATAATAAATGTAGTTAGGTAATTTGCATAAATTTATTATTCAAAATATTATCTTAAAATTTACTAAATAAATATAATAATAGTAACATATTATGTTATTAAACATCTACGGCTTCCATTCATATCATTAAATTATTCAACCCGATTACTATATAAATATATCGCTAAATGTATAGAAGCTACCCGCACCCTATTTATAATGTACCCCTAAACTCTACCGGTCGATCATGCGTAAAGGGCGGAGAAGGGATGTAAAGGGAAGAGCATCGGTGCTTTAACCCTAACCAAATTCGTATAGCTATATACAATCAGTTCCAAGTTTTCTAAAAACCCGCTAATTAACTTCTAAAGTGTTTAGTTTTAAACTATACTGACCTCTAGCGTAAGTTACGGGAACAAAAAGTTCCTTGCTGAAACGCTTCCTGAAATACACAGTGCTGGCATGTCCTCGGCAAGAATTCGTCTCGGATCGAAGCGAAACTGTTCACTGTGAATAATTCAACCAATTTCTCACTGAAAACGCACAACTTTTACACTTTTAACACTAACACTTCACAAACGGAGGCCGTGCGTATTTAGTAAACAACAATTCGCGTGTAAATATCGTAGTAGGAGTGATATTTACAACACTTTCGTTGCACTGGTGTTCGTGCGTGAACCCGTAGCGGCAAGACTGGCGAGGAGGCGGCGCGCATGCCGCAAGGGACGATGTAAATATAAAAATGGACAAACTCCCCTTCTGGGGGCTACCCGGATGAATCACGGTAATGCACGAAAGTTTTTCGTAGTCGTTCGAAGTGATTTTCATTCGAATTAGACGCTGCGAGTCGACGCGACGAACTTTTCTTTAAGAAAATGGTGTTGCGTTTTGAAGTTGAGCGGTCTCGTATTCGGACGTTAACTTCCGTGTGGGTTTTAACAAAATATTGATCGACACGACTCTCACCGCCTGTGGACATTTTTCACTGAGACTTAGGACGTCGGATAATCGCTGTAGATGAGCCGCTCGCTATCCGTATTGTGTTCGAATGTTTAGCCAGACCCTGTGCAGCAGGTAGAATTTTTTTGTCTTATTAGGGTCGCTTGCTAGAATACGCAGAAAAAAGATTCGTAAGCACGAACAAGCTTGAGTCATAACTTATTTATACGAAAAAGTTAAATAGTATATCTGTCTGTCTGTAAATGTCTGTATCACGAAATCGTGTATATACAGGAAAATATAATACATATTTTTTTAAAGATTTTTTCCATCTGTCGCGATAAACACTTATATATAATAGAATATAACTTCGAAATGTCTGAACCGATTTTGATGTGACTTTCACAAATAAATAAGGAATAATGTCTTATTTAAATCTAACAAAATAATTAAGATTCCGCGCAAAAAATATATTTGATATCCATGCGGACAAACTCGCGGCAAACAGCTAGTTTTAAAACTAAAGTTGAAACTGCCAAAAGCGACGGGATAAAAAATAAAAGATTTTTACCATATAGTTCACAGGTTTATTCAACCTTTGAAAAAGATAATTTTGGTGTTAATTAAATATGTAGTAGAATTATATTGGGATCGAATATTAAGGTGGTTTTAGGGTTTCGGTGGATTTTAACTGTTTTAGTTTAATACAAGGCTCTGGAACCCGCGACTTCTGCAACGCGAATTCCATGATTTTAAAGATTTTAATTTTTTTGGGGAGTTAGCAATCATTTTGCTAAAAGTAAAGTAGTAGCTTTTGTTTTTCAATGCAACATCAGTGGAGCGTCGTTAAAATCGCTCCAACCGTATTAGATATTAGCCGTATCAAATAGTCGGAAAAATAAATGAATTCCAGTTTCGGTTGTGTTATCAATTATTTAAATATTTAAAGTACTTTATCTTAAATTACTTATTTTCAATTCAGTGAAAATATTATCAAAACCGGATAAACTGTTATGAAATTAGCACCGACTACTCGACAGACTAATAGACAGTAAATATATTTTTTAAATAAAAATATTTATTTTATGTTATTATCTTTCTGTAAATTGCTTATTTTTTATAACTCTCTTTGGTTTTTTTTTTATGTTTACGCAGGAATTCTAAATATTTAAAGAATGGAATTCCTGTGTATGTTTATCATAGCAAAGTTCCCATCAAAATTTGTTTTATTTATTTATTTAATTCACCTACAATATACTTTATTTTAAAACTTTGAATTAAATAATAGACATAGTGAGATCTTAATTATAGGAGACATCAAAAATTTTGCCAACTACTAGGCAATATGTCCTACCAGATATTATCCCGGTCAAATAGAAAGAAGTGCTGATAGAATTTTCGAAGATTTTAATTGTCTATTGGTAGAGTAGGCATATACCTAAAATAAAGGAATTCAAAAGAAAAACAATCACCAAAATTTATTATTTATTTTTCCCGCTTGTCAATGATTTCCGCAATGTAATGCCTAATTGAGTTAAATATTTAAAAACGCTGGTTGTTTAGCAACCCCAGACATTAATTTTATTTATAATAATAGATCGTCTCTACAGTATTAGGTGCATTAGTTCCGTCTATCGACCTGAGAATTCTTAGCCAAATTACATATACCTCTCTCTGTCCTACTCGTGCGAAGTTACATAAGTGAAAGGAACAAAAAACGTGACATGGGGCCGTTCTTTTTATTATACCATTAGCACGAAAAAGATATCGCGCACAAAATCCCTACGCATTCGTAGAGTGTACATATGTCAAATATAATTAATTCTTTAAACTTCATTCTTTTTTAATTTCTTTTTAAAAATAATACCCTAGTTAAATTTTTAATTTAATTTAAACATTTCTGGCATTATTAGCAACTTAAATAAAAAAATTAAACATCATTTGTACTATAGTATAATAATTATTACTTAAAATGATAAATGTTGCAAATTTCGAAATCGTAACTAGATCCGTTGGCAAAACGTGACAGGATCCTATCGAAATATAGCAATATTGCGGAGACTATAGGTAATAAACAGACAGACCTATCGTCCATTCAGGGGCGTATTTACCCTAGGGCTAAAAAAAGAAAGGGGTGTATCTTATTAACAAAGACTGCAACTCATTTAGTTCTAGGTTTAATAGACATCGAGACGCGACGCATTCTGCTAGATTTTATCTATTTTTTTTCTTTTTCCTTTAATTAATCTATGGTATGCAAAATCCTACCAGCCGCTGGGGCCTATAGGGCGCTGAATACAGGCTCAGGGCACCAAAACTGAAAATACGTCACAAAGTTTCTTTTGTTAATATCAAATTTAAATTAGTTAGTGGCTAAACGCGGTGATGGTAGCTGGTCTAGGGCATTAACCGAGTGGTGCCCTTGAGTGAGTTGGTCAAGTCCAGGCCGTCCCATGGTACTGGAAAGAGACAGGGGAGAGTGATATAATGCCGGATAGCTCAAAGTGTTTGTATATTTTTGTCCTTGAAGACTCCAAAGTACTACGAAACTTTGTGCAGCTACACAAAGTCCCCGGCCACACTACATGATAATTCCAATGAAGCTATGTCTTGTTCCAGCATAAAAGAAGGTAGACCTATGCCCAGCAGTGGGCTATTAAGGGCTGACCATGATTATGATGATGAAATTAGTTGTTCTTTCTTCCTATTATTTTTTTTTAATTTTATTTATTTGCATAGAGATATACGGAATTAGAGAAAGCATTAGAATATACGGAACTCTTTTGAGCTAACTCTACATACCAATTTATTTCAAACTGGCCAGAGCACTTCGTTTTATTTTGTTGTTAAAGTGTTTTTGCCCTCATTTTAATTGGTCCATTTTTTAAGTTGTTTACCAATTCATGACATTTTAGTACTTTATATCAGAATATTTTATTTTTCCTTACCTTCTGCTAAAGTTTTTACGGTGCAATCTTATTGTTAATTATTGATTCCTTTCTGTTTTAGGCAATAATAATAATTTACAGATACTCCGTCGCGTTGCAACTTCTATATTGATATTTTATTCTATATGTATAGACTATCTAAGTATGTATCTATAACCTACGACTTCGTCTGCGTTAAATTCAATAAGGGACTTTGTTCAATTTTGGGGGTTTAAATTCTTTTGTATGTGAACTTAATAATTTTATTGCTAAAAGTTAAGTATCCTATGTTATTCCTTAAAAAATCAACTAACTGCCAGTAAAAGTACCGTCGATATTGGTCCGACCATTGTTGACATTACCAGAAACAAACAGACAGATTGAGAAACAGACAAAAATGGTTTTAAAGCCTGAGTTTTTGTTATATGTATCGCGTAACAAAAACTCATTTGCATTCAGTAAAATTATTTTGTTTCGACGTTACAAATTTTCAATTAAAGTTCTAGAATATTGAAAAAAATAATACTGTTAAGTGACTGGATGCCAATATGGTACAAAATCACCTTCACCTAAATGAAATGGGCAATTTCAGTGTTACTATAGTTGAAATAAGAAATTTCTTCCATTTTGTTCACGTAAAAAATTTCACGAATGCTTTTCCGGCAGCCATTCCACATCTGTCAGAAAATGTGATAAAAATGAATAGTAGATTATTGCACCTATCGTAAAGTAAGTTATTAATGCACGAGGGTTATGTTGGTGCCCGAGCGAATGCGAGAGCACTAAGTAAACACGAGTTCATTATTACTCACATTATCAAGGTAATCACCTTTCTTTCAACTACATCTCTATCTCTTTCCATTTTCTAATAAAATTTTACAATCATTTAGAATATGCGCCATTTTTTTTTTCTCCAAGTCAGATTTATTTCGTCGATTTTTTTTGAGGCAGTATCTTTTTGATCGAATGCATACACTTTATATTAAACTTAATGGGAGACATCAAACATCTATGTTAAATACATATCAAAATAAAAAATAGTGCATGAGTGAAAAACTGTACAACAATGATATTCATACAATATTGGTACCGCACTGGTTTGGTTCTAAACAGAAAATACGTCCTTTGTGATCGGTTTTCTTGTGATAAGAATTTAAATTACTGCGTAGATAAAATAATAAGAAATATATCGCAGTACAAGTTAAACATTTCTGTATATCAGAATAGACTTTTAAAACCTTATTCTTTTACTCTTGGGCTATATATAGGCCTCGGCTAGTTTTAATTAATAATAGTTCTCTGCTATTTATAAAAAATAGCTCGTCATTCAAATCATCTATAAAATATATATCAAGTGTCTTTGTCGTGTATCGTTTATAAAAAATGTATGTTTTAAAATTTTATATATTTATATTTTAAAAGAGCCAAAAAATTGGAATTGGAACAGCGACAAACAAACATTTTATTTTTGTGAATCTTGGATGAAATATTAGTGGTTGATAATTTTATCTGTAATTACTATATTGACATACTAACTGACAGCTTAATTCCGTTAATTTCGCGCCAAATTTTATAATAGCTTTTTGTATCTCGAATCTCGATTCTCGTCTTTTACATAATAATAATAATAGAGTTAGCTGTGTTGACGTTATTTAAACGCAGAAAAAAGTTTAATGGTGACAGGTGAATACTGTCCACTGTATTTCAGAATTCAATTTAAGAAGAGTGTATCAGTAATAATTGCAATCAACCTGTTTGTAAATACTATTCAATTTATAAAAAAATTAACTTTGGCCATCATGCCCTCCGAAGTACAGACCGTGCTAAAATTCGCACGTCTTAGTGAAAATGCGTTTCCTCCATTAAAGGGCTCTGAAAAAGCGGCCGGGTATGATTTAAAAAGGTATTAAAATTATTTATCGTTTTACGTTCGTACTTATTACTAGAGGTTATTTATGATTCAATTTTATTTCAGTGCTTATGATTACATTGTACCTGCACGTGGTAAGGAGTTAGTTAAAACTGATCTACAAATTGAATTACCATCGGGTTGCTATGGTAGAGTTGCTCCTAGGTCTGGACTAGCAGTAAAAAACTTTATTGATGTTGGAGGTAAGTTTAAGAGAAGGCCAATTTTATTCCTTATATTTAGAGGGAGATTAATATTTTGTTTATTACTCCATTATTTAAGGGTAATTAAATTATCTCATTATTTTATGACGCTCCTTGAGGATATAAATACATCATTTAATTATTAGTATTTAACATATCATTAAAAATAAGCAACAAGACAATGATTGATACTACATTGCAAATCATACATCACTCTGTGACAGAATACCTCACAAGACAAGAAAAGGCTTTAAATGTAATCTATGAGGAATTGGTGACTTTATATTAAGGTTCTGGCCCCTAGTGATTACTTTCTGTTTCTCAATTTTTAAATAACCTTTGAGGCAAACATTTTTTTCATGATAATATTTTAGAGGGTATTGAGAAGTTACTTTCCCAGATAAATAATTGTATTTTATTTAGATTTTTCTGCTTGTTCTTACAAGCCTATACTGAGAACACATTCAACACCATTACACTCTCGGGATGGGAAAATTTCGAAATGAAATTGGTTTTTGTATAGTGAGTAGATACCTGATAGAACCTCTGTTCTAGGTTAATATTTATTAGTTTACCCAAAATTGATAGGTTAAAATATTAGCTAAGGTCATAGGCCTTATTATTTCAGCAGAAGTAGACTTTCAACACAACAATCTGTCAAAAATAGCCTGAGTAAATATAAAAATATTTATATGACTAGTATAAACTGTGATCATGATGTTTTTAATGAAGTCAGTAAGAATCAGATTGTTATTTTTTTATTATTTAATTAATTATACTACTAACACAAAGCCACATTTCTTCTCATAAACATCATCATCACTGACCTTTCTTGACCCATTGCTTTGTAAAGATCCCCTCTTCCCTGAGACACAGAAACATAAAAATATAAGTGTGATGCACTTGTGGTAGTTTAAGGCCCTAAAATAAACAACTTACAATTGCGCTAAGGTAAAAGGGTAATGAAACCAGTCTAATCGGTACAAGTGGGAGCGAGGGATATACCAGTAAAATCTATACAATCTACTAAAAGACCTTGGCTTATCAAGAACTATCATAAGCTCTTTATTAGAAAGGATATCTATAGCTGCACTAGTAGGATCATACCAGATTTGGCTAGGCAGGGGAAAGAACACAGACTGTGAAGGTGAGTGTTAGTGGACACTTAGGGTACTCTAAACCCTACACCTGGGTTGCAAGTCCAAGGTACTGATATGCTTATGCTCTGCAAAGAGATTGATCCTGCACCCTCACAGTGAATCCATGGAATGGTAAAAAATTCATCCATAGGTCTAATTCAATACTACAGAAATTTTTAAATAATAAGAGAAATATAAAAAATTTATTAATTTATATTATACATTTAATATTAAAAAAAAAATC
The DNA here is from genome assembly GCA_024363005.1 of Charaxes varanes. NCBI lineage: Eukaryota > Metazoa > Arthropoda > Insecta > Lepidoptera > Nymphalidae > Charaxes > Charaxes varanes. The sequence goes on from JANCMC010000009.1 coordinate 385,895, forward strand.
TATTTAAAAAATAATATAAATAAATAAAAAGTTATATTTTTAATAATTTATTATGAATTTATTTTACATACAAATTTTAGTGTTAATTTTTAATTATTTTAATAATATTTAAATTTTAAAGTAGTAATTAATTTTTAAAATTTAAGAAATTAAGATTTAAGTATTTTGTATTAATATATTAATTATTTTTGAAAACTTGGGAAAGTAGTCTAATATATCAAAATACAATGTTTTTAAATTTCTTGTTCCTTGCAGCTGGTGTTATTGATGAAGATTACCGGGGTAATATTGGAGTAGTATTGTTCAATCATTCAGATCAAGATTTTACTGTCAAGAAAGGAGATAGAATTGCCCAATTAATATGTGAAAGAATATTTTATCCAGAATTGGTGGAAGCATCCAATCTTTCAGACACTAAGAGAGCTGATGGAGGTTTTGGTTCTACAGGAAGTCAATAAAAATACTTTTTAATATGTGATATTGCACTATAATTAAAATACAAGTTAAGATTAAAAATAAATGGCTTAAAATACATGTATTTGTACATTTTTCTACGTGTAATCCTCAAATCTATGTATGGTCGGCTTCAAAGTTATCTAATACACTTGGAAGCACTATTTTATCTTGAAGTGCTGCTGCATTATTTACATTCATTTCTTTCTTTTTAAGAAATGGTTTTAATAAGCTTATTAATTTATTGTCAACTGGCACACCAAAATCAGATTCTGCTACTTCCATGCGTTTTTCAAGGAGTTCTACATTTGATTGTATCTTAGTTATTACTTCAGTTAAAGTCAGTATCTTCTTCGATAGTATAGTAATTTCGTTACGGTACCGAATTATTTCTTCAGATACAGTACTACTACAATCACTGTTTTTTAATTTGATCATTTGTAAGACACTTGTTAATTCGTCAAGCCTTGTAAACATACTGTCGATAACATCTTGTATTGTTTGAAAACCAGTAGACAGATCTAACTTAAAGTATTCCGAATAATCTTTTACTACTTCTTGTAACATTTTCGAAATCTAAACACCAAAGTCAGGATATAAAAATTCCAAAACACTTGCTAACTTATCAAGCACATCTGTCATAAATTTTGACAATCCAGTAAAAGTAAGTGGGCACAAGTTTATAAGTTTTATAAAAATCTCCATGTTGATATACAGATTTTTACTATTGAGTTTATATTTGATAGTTTCATCAGGTAAGAAGATGTAAATTTTGCAATAAATCGAGTCAATAGCCATGACATGGTTTTTGATGTTAAAAATCCTCAATTTAGAAATAATCCTTATGCATTACTATTAAGGTTCTATTTGGAAAGGTACTACTATTATATAGGCAGATATGCTTTTTTACGATACGTCATAGTGATTCTTTAATTTCATCAAGTTGCATTAAATAAACATGATTTCTTAAATTGTGCGAATTTAATGGTACTAAATAATAAATTTAATAAAAGTAATCAGTTTCTACAATTTTTATTTTTTAATGATGTTCATTGTTTAATTTAAATTGCCTTTCTTTGAACAAAAAGTTCTTATAATGCCGGAACCAGACATAGCTTCATTTCAATGATCATGTAGTGTGGCCGGGGACCTTGTGTTGCTGTACAAAGTTTTGTAGTCTTCAAGGACAGAAATATACAAACACTTTGAGCTATGACATAATTTTATGGTTCAATTGATAATCTTTTTCAATGTATTAAATATCTTAATAAATAATATGTATTGATACAACTATATCAACATAATGTATGATTTGAGATATATTTGGTGAAATACGAGATTCAAAAAAACAATGTACGAAAATACTTTGTTAAGTATAAATTTTTGTCTCTCAAATATATTTTTAATGGAGCCGGAGCCAGACATAGATTCATTTGAATCGTCATTTCAATGTTCATATAGTGTGACCGGAGACTTTGTGTAGCTGCTACAAGTTTTGTAGGACTTTGTAGCCTTCAAACAAAAATGTACAAACAGTTTGAGCTATGTCTGGCTCCGGCTTAATATATATTTGGTAGGTAATGTTGCCTGAAAAGTATGTGATTATTTTACCTGTGACTTTAAAATTTTAGGAATAACTTAATTGTTACTCCACAATGAATTCGGAGCTCCAGTTAATTTCAATATTAATGATGTACATATACATTTTTAATAAAGAAACATTAAATATTATCCCTTTACTTATCTGTAAATGTTATGCTCTTTGATGAAATTCGGGCGAGTATATTTTTTCTGTGACTCGCCGACAAGATTATGTATGTTTTTTTAAGGACAATTTCATGTTGTGGTATAATTTTAATGAATGAATAGGGTAGTAAGATGCTGCCTTCCACAGGCTATTTTAAAGGAATTAATTGTCCTTTTTATGATAGTGGATTATGTGAGCGGCCCTATTGTCACTTTCGCCATGTAAAGAAAGAATCACCCAATGTTTGCAACGATGGGATTGAAAGTGGAGATATTCTTCAAAAACTGGTGTCGGCTGCGGTTCAAAAGGTCCTACGACAAACTGAAACTGGTGCTACTTCGTCCGTACAAAACACCACCACCGATGTAGAAAATACAAATATTCAACCAGCGTTAAAATTATTAATATTACGAGGAACTAAAAC
>JANCMC010000009.1:450633-463451 GCA_024363005.1 Charaxes varanes
TTTATTGTAATCCATCATATTCTTAATTATACTCTACATCTTGATCTGAATTAATTTTTTATTTTAATTTTTAAATAGTCAATTATTGTTACTGAGAAATATTAATAGTGAGATTGTGGGGGTTCTGGGGATGACGTCATTCGGCACTCTGTCATCTTAACTCGCCCCACAATCGCATCCTCTGCAATTTATGCAAACTCTGGTACTAGACCAGAATAATGCAGAATGACCGGAGAATAATAATAGAGGAAGAAGAAGACACGCTTATTAAGAAATCCACACAATATTAGGGCATTTTCAGTAGGTACTAATCATTATTATGGTAATTATGTGGCAGTTTGGTTACTGTTATAAAAATGCAAATTTTTTTCCTAAGTTGTTGTTTGCACTCTAATGAGTGATGTTGCCCACACGTTGGTCCAACACCATCAAGAAGGCGTCAGGCGGCAACATACACTGTGCGGTCTACTCCACCCTTGACCGCAACCAATGGACACAATGGTAACAATCCTCAGCAGTAAGAGAACGAAACAGAAGAAGAGTGATGTTTGGGTGGGGGAGGTTGATATTTTCAAGTTTTTGAGCTATGAATGATACAATAAGGCATTTTGGAGTATTTCAACATAAATGTTAACATTTAACACAAAAATATACAGGCTTTTCACAGCCTTTGCCGACGAAATATCACTTCTTCCGCCCGAAACGTAACTTAGTTGCGATTAGGTTAGTGGTTATTTTTTTTTTGTTTTTATTACAGACATTGGTGTATATGTGTGTGTATAATTAATACGGTAAAAAATGTCAGCCTTCAGTCAATGGAAGATCACTCATTAGAGTGCAGAAAAAATTATACATGCATTTTTGGGAAAAGTAATAGAACTGCATAGTTACCATTATTATTAGTATTGTTGCCTATTCTGTCCCACAGGCACAGGCATTCCATCAATGTCTCTTGTTTATTACAGGCATGAATTATTTTAATGGGAAATATGTACAATAAATAATGATATTCATATATATATTACAGAAAAACATAGTTCGAGAATTGATACATTTGTTCGACATAAAGTTTAGTTCCTCATAATATTATAGTGACCAATTTTAAGCAGGCTTAAATTCAGTCAAAGCAAAATTTTTATATGATTCTATATTCATCCACAGTTTTAAAAGAATAATTTTTTAAATGTTGCTATTTTTTAACAAAATTATATCTAATCAATATTGTTATTCCTAAAATATTTGTATTAAATGCTCACCTTAGGAATTTCTTAAGGACGCTAGCTATAGTGTATACTGAATAGTTATCAACATTTACAAGCCGGCCTGTTTGCAGAAAGTGTATCAACTTCTTCATAGCCCCTTGATGGCCAGGAGCTCGGAAAACATCACGTCTCAGTGGTGCTTCTTTATTTAATTTCAATATCAGCACCTAAATAACTCAGTTATGAACAATCTCGTATTAAGGCAAAGAAATGAACCATATGCAACACAAAAAATTATATCACAATTTCGTTATAAAAAACTTTAAAAAAGAGACAAAATTAATTGTTTTCACAGATAAAAATTAATTATTAAAATCTTTCGAAAATTATGCACAATTGTTAACGCATTTCAGATGCAATTCTTTTCAATAAATACGATATAATGAATACTAACAAGCAAAGGTCCTGGTATGTCATCCTTACAAACTTCGTGTAAAGGTACTCCAAATTTTACTTTCTCAAGTCTTCTAGGATATGGCAAAGAGTTTGGATGTCCACAAGATGTAACCACATTGCTAAGAGTAGCAGCTCGCCGGTGCATACGCCTTGCCCAGTTGCTCATTTTACTTGATTCAACCAAGAAACTCGAATGATTTTAGGGCTTAACGAAATAATAGGGTTGCAACCATTTTGAACAGCATATAATCCAAACACGAGATTGTCGTGCATATAAATTTACTTAAATTCAAAGAACTTCTCATATTTGTTTTAAATCCACCTCCATTTTATATAAATAAAATACACGTCAAGTCAGTTAATCGACTCGCTCAATATACAATCAAACTTCAAACAAAGAGTAACATTATCTATTATTCTTTGGTTTATAGAGCTAAGACCATAGATAACAATATAATACGAAATAGTGGTATAATTGAAAATAATTGTAACGCAGTGGTTTAGGCATAATCATTTTGCTTCGCAAATGTGAGAACATGTTTTCATTCTTTTTTCCAAGATCTTGTATAAAGTTTTCTTTCAAAAGCTATAGATGAATTTTGCATTTCATGATTTATGAAACTTACAAACCATTTTATATTTATCGATTTATTCAATTCAATTTTTATTTCAAGTATTATTAAGTTTTGGATATTGTTAAAAACTATCTAATTACTCCAACCAGTCTAGTAAGTTTCTACAAGAAATGCCAGCACAAAAAAGTACTCGGCAAGTAAAAGCTTTCATTTGGTTTTTGTATATACTTATGATGATTTTTCAAATCAAATCAAAATCAACAAAATTTATTCTAATAAACTTGGGTTAAAAAAATCTTTATGCTTTTTTTTTATAAATTTCATCTCGTTGACATTAGTGACATTTTCGAAATAGTGTGTGCAACATTGTTTGTTTCTAATTTTTAAAAAAACTGTAAGAGTTGTAGAAAGCTTAAGTTTGGGTTGTGGTTGTGGAACTAAATTTTAAGACTTTGTAACTTTAACTATTCATAACCATTATTACGAGTATTTATTCGATAAACATTCGGAGCTGAACTAAAATGGCGCAGTGGGAAGAGAATTGGGAAGAATGTGAATCTACAGCTCCTGTGCCGGCACCAGTCAATAATAATTACAACCGAAATTCTCGTATAGTATACAGTTCTAATTCAGGTCGTGGAAAATTTAGAGGTGCCGGAAGGGGTCAAAGCAGCGATAGTAATTGGAGAATCCGTAACGCCGAAAGTAGCGACAATAGGCGCAATTTTCGTCACGAAGGTAGTAACAAAAAGGTTATTTCGATACCTTCTGATAAAGTCGGCCGTGTTATTGGTAAGGGTGGGTGTAAGATTCGCGATCTCGAATACGAATCGGAAGCTAAAGTTAAGATTGGCGATTCAAATGGAAGTGAAACGAATGTGACCCTATTTGGCACTGACGAAGCTATAACTAAAGTAGAATCTCTAATTAATGAGCTGATGCAAGATCGTAAGCCACCTGGCCGTCCTAAGGATCAGAATAACGAAGAACAACCTACAGACTATTTAACTGTAAATGAATATGGTGTAGAGGTTTTGGATTGGGACAAATTAAATGCCCACTACTCGGAAAGACAGCAAGATAAATGGAACAAGTTGCCAAAAATTATAAAAGATTTTTATAAAGAAGATCCAGAAGTAAGTCAAATGACTCCATCAATGGTAAAACAATGGCGTTTAGCTAATCACGATATACAAGTAAAACGGACTTTTGATAACAAACCTGATCAAAGACCAATACCAAACCCTGTATTAACATTTGAACAAGCCTTTAAGCATTACCCAGAAATCTTAGATGAAATCTATAAGCAAGGTTTTCAAAACCCCTCGCCTATACAGAGCCAAGCTTGGCCTATATTATTAAGAGGGGATGATATGATTGGTATTGCACAAACTGGTACAGGAAAAACACTAGCTTTTTTACTTCCTGCCTTAATTCATATTGATGGTCAGCCAACACCGAGGGAGCAGAGAGAAGGACCTACAGTACTCATTTTAGCACCAACAAGAGAACTTGCTCTACAAATTGACAAGGAAGTTTCAAAATATCAATATAGAGGTATTAAGTCTGTGTGTTTTTACGGGGGTGGGGATAGGAAGGAGCAAATTAGTACCGTTGCTAAGGGTGTGGATATAGTAATTGCTACCCCTGGGCGATTAAATGATCTTGTATTAGCCAGACATTTAAACATTATAAACTTTTCTTACATTGTCTTGGATGAAGCAGATAGAATGTTAGACATGGGTTTTGAACCACAAATAAGAAAATCTTTATTTGACGTCAGACCAGATCGTCAAACTGTCATGACATCAGCTACTTGGCCGGCAGGTGTACGACGTCTGGCCGAAACTTACATGCAAGACCCTATTCAGGTTAATGTGGGCTCATTGGACCTTGCAGCAGTGCACACAGTTACACAGAAAATAATATTTGTTGAAGAGAATGCTAAAGAATCAATGCTATTTGACTTTATCCAAAACATGGATGAAAATGATAAAGTGATCATATTTTGTGGCAAAAAGGCAACAGCCACACATATCTCAACAGAATTGTGTGTAAAAGGGATAGAGTGCCAATCTATACACGGAGACAGAGATCAAAGCGATCGTGAAGCAGCTTTAGAAGATATGGTTGTTGGAACTGTTAATATCTTGGTAGCTACTGATGTTGCATCTAGAGGTATAGATATAAAAGATTTGACACATGTGTTGAACTTTGACTTTCCACGTCATATTGAGGAATACGTGCACAGAGTGGGTAGAACTGGTAGGGCTGGTAAAACTGGAATTGCTATGTCTTTTATTACTAGAAACGATTGGGCACATGCCAGTGAACTTATAAAAATCCTAGAAGAAGCTAATCAAGAAATACCAGATGAATTATTGTCAATGGCAGATAGGTTTGATGCTATGAAAATTCGTAGGGAAAGAGATGGTGGAGATAGGAGAGGTCGAGGAGGAAGAGGCAGGCGCAATTTCTATTAACATTCCATTTTTAGTTATTTTTTATGCTAGCATAAAATGTAAACATTAGTGTGACTAAAGCATTTATTTATGTGATATGAATGGTTAAGTTGATAATAGTTTAAAAAAAATTATATTAGGAATGAAACTACAATTAAAACTCTTGACAAAAGTTTATAGTTTAAACTTTGCAATAATGTCTCCATTATATCACATTGCTTTCATTTTTATAAACTTGCTTTTTATCATTTTCATCAAGTCACTAATAATATTCACATTTTTTGTTACATTCAATCTGTATCAAAAAGTACTGATTCTTCTTAATAAAAAAAAAATGGTGGTCTAAAAATCTGTTTACGGACGATAATTTTACGTGATAACGCTGAACAGGGATCGTGTCTCTCTATTATTTGTTCCGCGCCATCGCTTGCATGCTCAACTCGACAGACCGTGACGATGAGTCATGCTTTTTCGTACGTGCAGCCGGCGTTCTTCGATTCGTCTGAAGATGTTATCACGTTAAAAAACTAGTATCGCACCCTTAGTCATAAACTGACCGATTACGTTTTAGGTCTAAAGTGAGATAATAATACAAGCAGCTTTGTTTAAACATCCTCTATTAGTCAATCTAAGAATTATTTCGATATCTCCACCAATACTGAGATACAGCTGTTTTTGTCCTTTTAACTGAAATAAGTTTTTAATTGAAATGACAAACAAATAAAATATCATTAATTGCTTCGTTAACTAATATTAAAATACATAATTTCTTCCATTAATGCCGTCTTTATCGAATTATTAAGGGAATAAGTCGTAAAAGACGCAACGTTTTTTGCGATTTACTAAAAATCAGCTTTTTTGAGTTAGGTCAGTTTATGATTAAGCTTGCGATATGGCTGCTTATGAAAGAAATCTTGCTGGTCTTACATTTCATTTAAAACAGACTTCACACATTGCCTTTATGTATTAGGCCTCTTCATATATACAATATAACTCTTAAGTAATGTTTTACTTGTGTAAGGAGTTTCGAGTACTTAACCTTTTATCTACGTAATTTTAAAAATATTTAGATAATATGTATATTCAGATATACACTGTGAGCACTGTAAGCTGTGACGTTAATTATATATCCTTTTGAAAACTTTCCATAGAATCCAATTAAATGGGACAAAACCGTATGGAAAATAATATGCCTTATTGGTTTCTGTGTGGCTTTTGTCCCATTTAATTGGATTCTATGAGAAGTTTTCAAGAAGTTATACTGTAAAGATGTTCCTTTTTGGTTAGCTATACTGGTTACAGTTTAAAACGGAACGCGGTCCACTATACTGACATCCCCTGATTTTTCAATAAGATAATTTCAACTTTTTATTTCATTTTAACTGTTAATTTTCTTAAGAAGAACCGCTCTTGTTTTTTTTGATCAAAGTACTGAGATCACCGAAACTCGAAAGTGCCAGTGCTCACAATGCAAAAAATGGCGACTATGACGTCATATATTGCCATAGGGTACTGCGTTAGTATACTGGCACTGCACTGGCACGATTTTATCATCAGTACGAGCACTGACCAGTGTTCACAGTGTATTATTTCAGAACTTACCCAATTCAATTGTATACTTCATCTGTAGTGACATGTACATTTGTCATTCTGTCACTTTGTAAGTTGACTATAAACTATTATTTCGTTCCTCTTATAATGGTTAGCATTGTGAGGTGACGAAAAAACCTAGCTCTCTATATGGTAGCCACTGTTATGTCATATTTTTTTTGTTTATTTATGGATGTAATCCTAACGAAAATATGTTACTTATTTAATTGTAGTGGTTGTGTATTTAATGTCAACTTTTGTAAGAGGACATTTCAGTCTTCAAGTATTATTTTGTTCTATTGAATATTGTAGAAAATTAAGATAAACTCATCTGAAATTTGTAGCATGTAGTAGATCGTAATAAGTCCTGAAATGGAGTGTATGGATGAATTATTAGTGGAGTGCCTAAGACCTAAAAATTTCAAAACTTCATAATCCAGAACCAGTTAATAAATCTTTATATAAACTTTTGAAACATGTTTTTAACAATACATAAAGAAATCTTTAAAAAAAAGTTTCCAGCAATTGGACTTTTTTTGGATAATTTTCTCCTCTTTTTGCATCTTTTTTCAGATTTGAAATATCAAATAGTTTTTAAGATGTCGGCAGAAACTCGAGCCCTTTTTTTGTTCATTTCTTCTTTACGTTTCAATGGCAAAACTACATTTTGGGTTCAAGGGCATATACAGGCTTTTGTTCATTAAAAAATTGAGATCGCGTAACTTTTTTAAAGATTTTTTTTATGCACTGATACAAATACATTCCATAAGTTTGTATTTTTTATTTATCGACTAGTTCTGGATTTCGAGAAGTCTAACCGCATTCCACTATATTGCATTTTGGAATAATCCAATATTATTTCAACAATGAAGATCCATATTCACATTTCAAACTACGAAAGTATTACTATTTTGTATAATGATATGTAACTTCTTTAATAAAACTACCTTGCATTAGTTTTAAGTTTATTATTTCACATCAATATTGTTGAATAGGTCTTTTTATTACGAAATAGATATACACATTATAAATAAGATTTCAAACGTAGCTCTAAACACCATAATTATTTCATTCATCTTAGCTTAGGGAGTGGATTTTTATATAATTATCACTTATACAGAGTGCCTAGTTGTACCTGGATCTCATTGTGTTCCTGGGTCTCATTGCGTTCCTGGGTCTCATTGCGTTCCTGGGCCTCATTGCGCGACAAGATTTTTAAAAATATTTCGAGAATTATTAGGAATCATCAGTGTCAACAAATCTTTGTTCGTTCTAATACATTATTTTCTTTTTTTGATTGAAACAACCGTAGGTAATAAATATTATACTAACTCTATACAGCATAAATGGACATGTACATACGTGTACAATAGGTAAAATGTGTTCATGGACTTAAACAATCTCTAATCGTTTCATCTCCTTGAAGAGCTCTACACCCATTTTGGCTGGGGAGCGAGTCACGATGACATTTGCCTTTTCGAGAGCTTTGATCTTGTCCATGGCGCCTCCCTTTCCTCCTGAAATGATAGCGCCGGCGTGACCCATTCGCCTTCCGGGTGGTGCTGTCAATCCAGCAATAAACGACACCACAGGTTTTGCTTTTTGTCCCTGAAATGGCAACAAATTAAATTAATTCACCATATTCAATGTACAATAATAGACATTAAAAGGCCATCCATACATTGCGTCAGTTGAGTTTTACAATTTTTTTAACTTGTCTCCCTGTCCTTGTCGCAGGTTGTCACACTTTCAAAATACCCACGGGTGTGACATCACACGAAAGAAAACCACAGTTTCTTTAAACTATTTTTTGTAGTTATGTTGATAAAAAATTTAAAGCTTTCCATGTGCCGTCACAAAGCTTTTGGCCACCCTGAACGTTGTCATATTTTGTTCATACCTCCCCTCCCCCCTTTAACGTGTGACTTAAGTTATGGATGGCCGCTAATATAACACTAATTCAACAACTTTCGGAGGTAGGCGTACTTCAATATATCTTCTACTCTACCTATAAAATCTAAGTGTGTAGTAATAATGTATGCCTAACCAAAATTCCTGTCTAAAAAAATTATAAAGTTAAGGCCATGCGCACTTTGCACACAGTTTATACGTATTATACTCCTGTGAGCACATACGAACACTAACGAACGATCACGACCATCCAAAAGTTACAGTTTTTTTAATGTATTACTAGCTGTAACTCGCGACTTCGCTCGCTTGAATTTAGTGAGTGTGTCTAAGAGTCTAACCAGATAATAAGTAAGGCGAGTTGGCCCCAACTAGGGTCCTAAATTTATCTTTTATAATCCATCAGCTTGATACAAAAACAATATACGTATATTTCGCGATCAGACGCCTTAGCACGAACATTTAAAATAAAAAAAAAATAAAAAATTCGAACCTTTAGAGTCAAAGATTCAACTTTAAAATATTCGAGCTGGGCGGACTTCGGACCCTCCTAAGTGTCAACGCGGGTTGCATTAGCTTAGCACGAATATTTTCATCCTGGTCGAATCTTCGAATTCGAACGGTTCGAAGAGGCCGTGCTAGGCTCACTGAGGCACTAGACTCGTAGGAGGTAAGTGTTAATCGTTTCACGCTTTTAATTAGTGCTAATGCAACCCGCGTTGACGTTAAGAAGGGTCCGCAGTGCACCTACCACGCTACTTATCATCCTAAGTAAAGTGGACTCGTTTATTTACTTCCGTTCGAAAAGCTTTCGATTTGACCTTAATACGTGAAAGAAATAAAAAATTTGCTTTGAAAAAAGTTGGTGCAACACTTCGAAAAAAAATTAAGTGTGAAACAGGCCATATATATGTGCAGATCAGAGGTAGGCATCGTTAAAAAGTTCAATGCAGGCGGGCCACATTGTTAGAAAATTGCATGCAGTCGGCCCACACTTGTAAAATAATTCTTTGTAATGTCTACCTATCTAAATAATGTATTTAGATAGGCAGACATTATAAGCGACATTAAGAATGCTAAATTTTAATACAATACGACAAAACTTTACACTCGTGAAACGTAAATACTAAATATTATTTATTAATAGGAAATAAATTGCAATTTACGAAACAGACGCGGGCCACAAAGAGACTGGTGGCGGGCCACACGTGGCCTGTGGGACGCGTTACCGACCGCTGCTTTAGATAGTATATAAATATCTTAAATAAGGGAACGTACCCATACTACGTAAATCCTATTAGGGATTGGGGGTCTTTAAAATATTACGGTCAGTCACCGGGACACGGGGCTGGCTTAGGTTTATGTCACATAGTCGAAATCTCCTGCTTATATTTGAATATAGCGAGCGGTTTTTAGAACGCATGGTGGCGATTTTTTTTTTAATTTTTGCCTGCGAAATGATGAAGAATCATATCTATGAATACGCGAAAATTAAAAGTGAGGAGGGGTTGTCTTGGTATTACACTACGAGTGGACACCAAGGGGAGGGAGGGGTCGAAAAATCTTTAAAAAATAGGCCACGTGGTATGGGTACATTCCCTAATATGTTACACATGTATCTATTGCATGATATAAAAATTTACACCAAACTAAGATGTATGCTAACCACGTAAGTAAATAAAATGTTACTACTTTAGTCATATAAATGACATGATGTAATACATTTCTATACAAGAAAAAAATACACTATAAAATTAAAGGCCACCTTTTTTTCCGGACTTGTTTACCTGTTTGGGCTGGTGAAAGAAAAACCAATAATTAAAAATTACTTCAAATCAAAGCTGATGTTTCGTTTTTATTATTATCAAAAGATAAAGTGGGCAAGAGACGGTTAAACAAAAGGGTTCCGTATCTGATACCTGATGAAGGTATTTGTTGAATAACTTCAAAATTTGATGTCCGATTTCGCTAAAAATAACTTTTCTAATGAATTTTAACATGTCCTATCGACATGGAAAATTTAAATTCTCTACATATGATACTTTTAAAATTTTATAGCCGCTATAAACGTTTTGACAAATCGTTGCGAAACACTGTGCAGTTTAAACAGCGCAGTTTTATCGATACGTGTATATGAAAAATCGTCGTCGATTGAACTGCACAGTCTTTTCGCAACGATTTGATTGTAAAGTTCTTTCGCAACGATTTACCGAAACGTGTATAGCGGCTATAAAGGTGGGACCACCTTGCGGGAGGACAGATGGATACAGCTTGACGATAAGAGTACCTTGTAGAACTACGGAACTCTAAAAAATTTCTCATCACAGAGATTCTCATACATCAAGTATAAGAGAAAGTTATGAAAATATACATAACAGTCGTATGTAGTAGTATATTGCAGAAGTATAAAATATGTTATCAGCCAAATTAAAAGCGCATCTGTTGGGATTTCTGTTCTCTTTAATCAGGCGCGGATCCAGCCTTCAAAAAAGGTGGTGGGCACAGCCATCATCACTGATTTCTATAAAACATGTAGGTCTTGGCTAGAAATAAAAGTACTCGAAGTAGGCATTCCAATTGGCCAAGCGTTTAGAAAGTTAAAAAATAACTCGGATAACGCTTTTCTTTCCTATTTTTTTTTAAATTATTATATTATTAATTTTATAAATATAACAGTGAATACTTTGTTCTCTATATTTACATATACATAAAATAATAATAATAAATCTTTATTTACAGGCATCTGGGGCCCACACATATTACAAAAAATTAATTAATTAAAAAGGATTACAAATTAAATTACGAATTAAATGTCATCACAATCAAGGGTTTAAAACTTAATCTTGACATACAATAACAAAAAAAAAAGCAATGAAAAAACCATAACTGCCATAAAGGATGTGATAGAACTGGTTTGAACCTAATAGTAAAACATACAATGCTGCCGCCTTTTACTTGCCACTAACACTGCTAATACACATAACTAGCATTTTAATCAAGGGTTTAGACTTAATTTTGACATACAATAACAAAAAAAGCAATTTCTCAAGTTATGTCTCAAGCTAAACCTAAAAAAAAAAAAAAACATGAAAAATTAACAGTTTCTTAACAATGTGCTTGAACAACATTCTAGAGAAAGTAAAATAAAAAAACTACCGCGTCTCATTTTAATCAGATTAAATTTATTAGCGATTCATACAGCGATGCTGCATCGACCAATGGCGATAGATGGCAACATCCATATGAGCATTCATCGTCTGGAGAATCTTATTGTTAGAATGGCGAAGTCTGTCCCAAAAAGACGCAATCCTACAACGCAATATTGCAAAGAAGACAAGGCATCGTTGTGTAAAAGGTACAAAGAAGGTAAGAATTCGGAATTTTAACAAAGACCGTGAAAGTGTGGCGTTTCAAAACGGTTAGGGTGGTGGGCATGCCCATCGTGCCCTCCACGGTGGATCCGCGCCTGTCTTTCACAATAGTACAACTTTCCTTAAGCATTACAAGCTATAAGCACTGCTGTTAGACATCAAATATTAATAAATACTTGTTAGCTGTAATCTTTAGGGATGTTACGGAGGTACGAATCCGATTCCGTAAGTTCAGAAATTTCAATCGTTTTTACACATTCGGAATTCGCATCCCATGACAAATTTTAATCGGAAGGTATATCAGCTGCTAATTGTCTTAAATATCGATAATTGTTATATATGTGTGTTGTACATTTACAAGGTGTATATTGTATTTAATTGTGAAGATATAATAATGGGTTACTGTGTTACCAATATGTGAGCTATATGTTTTTTGTACCGATTGTCTTACTAATAAAAAAAATAAAAAAAAATGATGTGGATGCTGGCTGGGTGAAGTTGGCCTTTAAGAAATATATTGGACGGAGAAAAAGCTGCAGTGCATTTGTCAATAAAAATATTACTTGCCCTATTTGGAGTCACTACTCCATTTAAATTTACTAGACTCAGTAAGATTTTCTATATAATTATTTTCATTGTTAATAGTATATAGTTGTAAACACCTGTTTTATTTACTGATAATAAAATTATTTTAAGTTCCGATTCCGGTTCGTGTATAACCTTCCGCCTCAAATTCCGAAATACCGCTTCCGTAACATCCCTAGTAGTTTTACTGTAGTGAATTAAATGTTTCAACTTACAGTGTTGTGTTGAATCAAATATTCGGATGCCAGTTCCTCCGCATTGCCTCCAATTTCACCAATGAGGATGATACCTTTCGTATCGGGGTCCTTCAGGAACACTTCCAAGCAGTCAATGAAATCTGTTCCGTTGAAAGGATCACCTCCAATACCCACACACAGCGTTTGGCCCAGCCCAGTCTTGTAAAAGGAAAATTTATGGTTTACCATTGTTCTTCTTCTTTCTAGTGTTATCCTGGTTAAGTACCAGAGTACGCTTAGATTGTAGAGGATGTGGCTGTGGGGTTAAGATGACCGATTGCCATCTGACGTCATCCTCGGAACCCCCACGATTTCTACAACCTTACGATTTAAATCACAAAGTGACATTAATCGGTTCCCACTATTTTACGTGCCTTCCGAAACACGGAGGAGGTCGGATATCAAATATAAACCAGTGCTAGAATGGGTCACC
>JANCMC010000009.1:777286-792079 GCA_024363005.1 Charaxes varanes
AAAACTCGGACTTCTAGATTACAAAAACCGAAGTCAAAATATTGTTTATTAAGCTTAACTATTTTATATTTTTGATTGTTAATGAATATAATTATTGTTACTCATTTATGAAAAATAAAATGATTTGTACACCTATTCATTATGATGTGAGAATAGAAAACAATAAAATCAGAGAAAAATTTTCGAATATTATTGTTACTTATTGCCTATTCTCTCCAACTGCAGAATACTACTAGAAACTAGTAATAAAAATACCTTAAGTAATAAAATACCTTAAGTTTAAAATTCAGTAATATTTGAATATATCTCCCTATTGTTTTCATGCCAACTGTTAAATTAAACTGAACTTTCCTACCCCTACCTCGTAAGCAAAATTAGGGATATCTATGTTAGGGATAAGTTATACATTTCCATACATTAAAAAGTGTCTAATGGCTGTACTTAATAATTTTTCACTTGGTTGTAATTCATATTATGAGTATAGGTTCCAAACAATATATTTTTAATCAATAGTCTCAGGCCAGGGAATCTACAAACATTTTTATCCGTTTTAAGCTGCCTATATAAATACGTTTAAAAATACTGAAACTGATTACTGATCTATCAAACTCAAAACAATCACAATAACTGATTACCAACATAAAAGGTAAAAAATAACCTATCCTAATCGTTTAAGATATTATAAAGTTTCAAATGAATGCAAGACTATTTCTTCAAATACTTTCAAAATTATATGTGTAGTTAAAAATACTAAAAAGAAATATAAAATTTACCTTTGCTTTAAGGGCGTAAACGATACCGCCATGTCTAATATGTGCGGCGTAGAAAAGTATTCCACCACCAAGAATACAAGCACACGAACTCCACACATTCTGATATCTTTTACACCTAGAAGAACTGTAAGTACGGGAAAATGAAGGTAAAAGTTGCACTTTTTTTAATAATTTTCCCGACGTACGACTTAACGTGGCCATGTTGGCACAACAGCTGATTGACTTTTGGAAAACTCAACGCGCATGTGCAGAACGAGATTTTCTATTTTCAGTATTTCAGCAAAATTTCAGGACTTTATTTCGGGTCATTAGCTCTAACAGTATGTAGGTCTATAAATTGCACAATTTTATGGCCTTCCGCGAATAACATTCAAAATTTTAATTTATTTATATTATTACTAAGGTTGAAAGAAAAGAGAATATAATTAGGTTTTTAAGTACAGAATTAAGACTGATTTTTAGTAATTATTGCCCGAAATATGTATACACTGAAATTTTAATAACTAAGTGTGTTTATATAATTAATTAAATCGTAAAGTATCTGTTTACGATTTTATTAAATTTTGATTTATCTTATAATTAAAAGCATCCAAAATGTATTTGTCTCACATTTAAGTACTATCTTTATATATAAGTCATAGGTTTATCAATGAGCCTCTCAAAGTCAAGTTTCAATGCAATTGTTATTTTTTTAAGAAACTGATGAGTAGAAAATATACCTTCTATTCAACAAATAAAACATCATAATACATCTAAAGTAATTTAATTAATAAAAAAAGTCAATCAGAATCATTATCAACATAATGAAGAGGGAGAAACAATATACATATTATCTTTGGATCAATTTGTCTCTTCATCCTTTGTTACATCTTTGGATATCTCTGTTTCGTGCACAATGATTTGTTCCACGCTTGTCTGCACAACCTCCATTTCTTGAACTGAGTGTAACAAGACTCTTTTTACAGTCTCAATATTGTCATACATGCCATACTCTGCTTGCCATAATATTGTTGTTATTAACTGTTGTAAATTACTACGAACTTGAGAGTTTTTAAACTTTCGAAGTTTGTTTCCTACATAATCTCCAAATATAGTGAACTCGTCCTTTTTTGGGCTGTTGTCAATAATTATACGTTCTGTTTTTGGATATGAAGTAACTGGATTCTGTACAACTCTATATTTTGATTGTGTACTAGGGGGTGGTGTCTTAACTTCTCTCTTGATAGTTCTATATTTCATCTTTTTACGTTTTGGTTGGTAGTCAACAGTGTCGTAGATTTCTTCATTTAGCCACTCTTCATCAGAGGCTCGGCTGCCATGCATCTGTCGAACAATGCTTATTGGCTCTTCAGTAATCTCTGTAGTGTGTTCATTATCTGTTTCTGAATTTTCTAATACATCCACCTGAAACAAAATAATTTATAACAATTATTTTCTTATATTTACATTCAAATATATATTTTTTTATTATATTATTTTTTTTATAAAATATAGGCTTGAAATAAAATACTCATTAGGTTTTCAAATTATGGTTGACTAGTTAATTGTACATCATTTAATATTAGTATATTGTTTACTGTTTCGATTTGAAAATCGATATTGTGTTATGTAATGCTCAAGAAAATCGATAAATGTAATCATATGCAAAGACAAATCAATGAAATCATCTTGCATCGATGTTATCTAATCTTTATTATAAACTCGATTCCGATTAATATACTACGACTTTGATAATCTTATTGATAGAAGATATTATAACCTATTTAAGAATATAAATACCCGTTGTATTTCTATAACTGGCATTGAGTTCACTGTAGAATTGGATCTCTTTTTATTAAGGTCAACTGATACGGAATAACGTACGTTTTCATCTTTGTAGCTTTTAACATATCTTTTCCTTTTGGGCGTTGATATACTTTGGTTCGTAGTTTCGTCGTCATCGAAGGCCCGGAATGTAGACTCGTCCAATGTACCATTCTGTAGCAAATCCCATTGTATCGGGTGCTTATTTACTAGATGTGTTCGCAAATTGGTTGTATTTCCAAAGTACTTGTATTGGGAATCACATAATTTACACAACACTGATACGCATCGCTTATTTTCTTCAATGCGATCGAAAAACCGCCACACTAATGACGATGTTTTCTTCATATCGATTCCAGATTATGGATCAATTTACCGCGTAAAGATTGATGATTTTAGAATCGAAACCGAATAAAAAACTCATCGATTCTCGAATATCACGGTCACACTAACTACTAACAAGATGGCGATCGACGAATGAAGCATCGAGCGGAAAACAGCGACCTTCACTCGCAGCGTATTGCAGCTATCGATTTTATATTTTATCTGTATTTTGTTGGATTTGTAAAGATTAAATAATAAAGTAAATAAAATTCGGTTTAATATTATTTATGTAAAGTCTAAAGTGTTATTGTTTAAAAACTCTATATTTTTTTAACATCAGTACATTATATTAAGTTATATATATCTACAGAAATGAGAGTATGTAATGATTTAGCAAGGACGGTGAAAAAAACTTAAAATAACATTTTCATAACTAAAAATGTAACTGTAAAGAGTCTAAGATACTTTGTTCTTAACATATTATAGGTTTTATGTTAATAAGTATCTATTCTTTGAAAACATCTATGACGTTTTTGTTTTGAGTTTCAGAATGACTAGAGTGGCGCTAGTGTAACGAAAGTATAGACGAAAACGACTATTTAACGTAGGAAAAATGTTTCCCATGGCATTGCGCGTTCAAATTAAAAATTCATATCCCTTCTCTGATTAATTGTAACGCTGGTTTGTGTGTCTGCGGCGTTATATTCTAAACTCCAACTCAACCACGCACTGTAAGCCAATAATATTTTAACAAGCTTGCGCGTTTGCGTCTACACGCTATTTTGCATGTAGTGGTGAATAGTTTGCAGGGGCGTGCATTTTTAGACTGTTCGCACTCTACCCCTTAATTCATGCGAACATGTCCATACTTATACGTTTAAGTACGTACGGAAAACAGAAACTTACATATGTGTTTGTAAGAGAATTTCACTGAAATCTAATAAAAATGTTTTAAATAATGGCTGAACGAGGGCAGCTTTTTTGAAAGGCAATGTGAAGAGTCTGTGATGAAAAACAGGAGACAATGGTCTGGCCAGGCGGACAATGAGTCCCCTAAGTACTTGTATTTCTACTACTACTTTCTCAGGGTCGAGTGTCTCCAATTTTCAGCCCCATCAGGACTAATACATTACATCACACGTATAAAATAAAACAACATAGGGTATTTTAAGAATCATTTATTTATCTTTCGGTATAATAGGCTGTAAAAAGTTATTGTCTAAAAGTTCCGATCAATCTTTTGGTAAATCCACGTCAAAAGCTGATTTTCGACATACGTCAGATAAGTTCAATGACCTTTGCTTTTTCATCAACGGCAGTATTCCACTTTGTACAACAGACTGCTCTAGCAATACATTATAATAATTATTATTGTAAAAATGTAAAGGTATCGAAATTAATTAAGTAATACTGTTAAACCCCTAAAAGTTCCCGTAGTGTTTTTAGGGAGTAGTGGGGCATTAGGAGCCATGTTTATTGGTGGGAACAGACTAAAAGCATTCCTCTAACACTCTGAAATTCTATTATTGTTACATTCGTTATCTATATTTCATTTTTTTGGCCAACGATTTGGAAGGTCAACCAAAACTCGTGTAATTTTTGTGTTAGTTGCATCGTGATTTTGCAATTTTTCAATATTATTATGTAAAAGTTAGTTTTCAATTCAATTTTTTAATTAATTTTCTTGTACGCTTTGAAGTTCCTGTTTTTTTCTCCACGAATAATAGACTTAGCGATGGCGCAACTACCCAAACTGGATCTTGGCCTCGGACACTAACAATCATTTATATTAATAATATAATTATGTATATCTTTTTACAAAAAGTATGCCAACTTTGTAGTTTAGGACTCAGTTTTGGTTGAGCTGCCGCTAGAAGAAAATTTAAAGTTTCAATGGATTCGTCTAACTTTAATATATTTCGCTCGTTAAAATTAAGAAAGAGTATTTTAATTCTTACAATTCTAAATGACTCCCCGCGTAAATCCCGGTCTTTCCCTTTTGTTCAAACAATAATTATTACTAATATTGTGCGAAAGAAACTGAATAATGTTACCTTCTGAATCGGTAAATCTATTACAAGTAGGTATTTTATGGCACATGCGTATAAATAACATACAATTAACCCATATTTTACTAAACGAGAACTAGGTAGGTACAATGAATATCAAAATCACATTTCTCGAAATATTCAATTTTATTTGATTGTTATCCAATTACACGAAGATCAAGAGACAAATAAAGTTAGGAAAAAATATAGCAAGCTCGATGGTAATCCAATAAGTAGGAATAACCTGCCATATATATATATATATTTGTATTTAGACGAATAATTTATAAATATAGATACAGCTTACTTAGTATAATTCGAGAAACATGAAGTTTAATTCGTGCGTATGTGACGAGAGCCTGTAACGATTAGGATTCGAATACCATTACAGATAGGTCAAAATTACACAATTCTTACAACGCCTATTACGATATAAAACTATAAAACTAGGTACTGCAACGGAGAAATTTTACAATACCGAAATACTGTTTCTACCACTAAAGATCGATTGGTTTAACTCGCCTACAATACGATTCAGGTAAAATCGATAACAAACTCGAATAATTTTCAATCGAAAATGACGAAATCGGTACGCTACTGAGTTGTTACTTTGAATAAATGCTTTATTAAATTGTGTATCGATTTGTCGTTTTCGTTACAATATACAACGAAATATATCATAAATTAGTTCGAATCATTCGCTCAAACACTCGTAGGTACAATCATTCAGTTTGTAGCACGTACTCGTGTCATTCTTGACATACTGATATCAGCGAACTATCGTGCAGTGTTATATATATATACATAGCGGGTTAAATCTCTATGGTAACCCTGTAAATTACTGGCAGTGTTATTCTGTTATGAATACAGTATATCCTAGTATGAAAAGTCTTCTCTGCAATATTGAAAAAAACTTCGGTAAGACTGATGGTGTTTGATTTCTGCAAGTTCGCTGATACAGTGCAAAATATAATTAGAAACATTATACGCACATAACAAGAATGCGAGGGATATTACTAAAGAATGTAGTCGCGTATCGGGTCCACTTAATTCCAACATTCGCGTACGCGCTATACAAATTGCATACGAAGCCCATATTGTTACCGAACGGCTATAAACGTAATACACATAACTCGGCTCACTAAAAATACAAGCGTATGACAACCTACATATCTACATCGGACGAACTAAAAGGACAAGAGATTAAAAATCAACTAAAACGTTAACAAAATACGACTTTCTCTATGGAAAATAAAATAAATAATTTACAAATTAGATACACGTTTTATAGCTACCTATGTATGTCTAATATAAACTGATGTGGCCCTCTACATATACGTATTTGGACAAACCTTAGTTCAAAAAGCCAAAGAGAGGTTTCAGATTCGCTTGATATATTTATTTAATTTACTAGTGTCATCACTCCGACGTGGGCGCAGTAATTGGTAGTTGTCTTCAGTCGTCCATCATTGCGTGCACCGGAAACACTTCAATTTATATTACACAAACTTTACTAATAGTCACTTTGTCGTTACTCTTTATCACTAATTCAATTTTGGACAATCCGAGACGAGAGATGTCTCGACATCGGTGGACCTCACGTAGGAGGTTCGGTCACTCGCGTTCGATAGATCGCTCGCCCCGAACCGTAGATTAAGAAAACAGAAGCATGCCGCCCGCCGCACATAACCTATCATAGCCTACTCCGAAACCGACAGTACCTACATTACTCAGTCATATTTTTCAGTCAATTTCTTATGAAATTACACCAACACATCCTTCTAAGTACAAAATCTCACTACGTTTCCTGCTAGTGACAAATCGATTTTCTATCGATTGTGTACCATCGAGACATTTGCATAACCGATATTTTTGTGCATAATAAGACTAATAGGAATTCGAGAAATACCGTGAAATTGCGGTCATATATGACAATTGAACAATTAATGTGCTACATTGATTGGTATTCGCGGTCGCATACATCAAAGGTTCAATGTATCTTAATTATATCGGTTTTAAAAAGGTGCCTTACATATTTTGATGACACGTACGAATACAAGTGTCATTCGCGCATCCCGCGCGGCCAAAAATCCAGAAATATTCATGTTGCACTGTCACGAGCAGGAACCCCCCTTCTAACACAGTTCCACCTTACCAAACGATAATCTCGACTCGTTTAAAGCGAATTCATGTTAATTACTCGTAAGATATCGATATAATCTAAGTTAATAATTTCGTGATAACTAAGACAATTGGAATCTTGCCGATAAACCTACGTTTTAAAGCGAACTAGGAATACAAGTTGAGATAGATAATTTCAGCTTTGGTAGAATAATATCATTCGTTACTGTTTAACGTGTCAAATTAAAGGGCACAGCGGGTTTGCTAGTTGCAATCGATTAATAACACGTAACGTTCATTGAAGCGCTCAGCTTCGTTAGGCTCGCTCCTTCTACTTGTAAGCCGGCACACCGCAGTGCGAATTTAGTGTCCATCGAAACGTGAAAATAATCAGCCATTTTCAGTAGATTCGAGTGAAACATCGAATTTGCTTGGAGCGATATTAGGGTTATCAATGAAAATTTCAAAATCAAATTTTAAATTTTTACAAAATAGTTATTGTTTTGGATATAGTACAGTTTTTTAATCTAGAGTTATCCGTTTTAGTATTCGATTGGCTAGTTTGCAGCGGTGTCCGGCTATTGAGGGGCAGTTAATGAAACGATAAGAGAGAAAAGAGAAAAAAATTAAAAGATACATATAATATAACAAATGGTAAGAGCCTCATGCCTGTGGTGCGTATATTTAATAACAAAAAAAAAACCTTTAAATAACTGATAGAATCAGGCGTTACTTTGCGGAAATCCATGACATGCATGAAAAACTAAATTATTTTGCTTTAATCCGCGAATGAATAGTCGTGGGTTCGATTCCCACCTCGAGTCTGGGTGTATTATCCAGATGTATGTATTTATATATTACTAAAAAAAAATATTTGTGCCGTTAAGCCCACTGGCGAACTCTCGCGGAATTCGCATCGCATCAATTGCTCAATATCTAGAGAACGATCGAAGCTTCGAGCGCCCGCTCTCGTAGCGCGTGATGAAAAACGTAACAGTCGATAATAAGATTTCCAATGAATAAAGTTGTTTAAATAAAAATTACAATTATGAATATACGTTCCAAGTTAGGTACCGGCGAACGCGGCCCTCCCCAAAGAATCGCGAAGCCCAGCTGCCTACTAGTACCGCAAAGCGAGGCGAGGTCGTACCGGGTACTTGTGCACCCCGAAGGACGTGTGGATGTAGAGGTGCGCGGCGACGGGCCCCTCGCGCCGCCCGAGGTACACCACGCTGAACGTCGTGTTGCTCTGCGGCGGCAGCGTCTGCGCACAGCGGCCGCGTGAGACGGAGCGGTACAATCGAATCGAGAAATACTAATATACAGGTGCAACGGAAGTGGGTTTCTTCGCTTCGTCGTCGACCGGCCGCCGCCCGCCGCTCTCGAGCCGGCAGCGACGCAGGAAAAGTTCGAGCTTGACTCCCTCCAAACCAAGTCAAAATGCGAACTTTTCCCGCGCTCGCGCCGCTCTCAACTCTCTCGCCGACGGCAGAGGCGCGGTGCCTCGAACGCTTAAAGGCAAACGTTTCTTCCCAAGGCTCCGGGTCTTTTACAACTTTTCTGCGTGACCCACTATACTTTTATACAAGATATACCAGCCTATGACGGACGCTGTGCTAGCCTGCGGGATGAAATATAACATGAACGGGCGAAGGCACTTTCATTTATCGCCATATAGCAATGGACCTAATTGACTTTATTGAAAACTTTAAATTATTTTCTTTACTCTATGAACAATATTCTGATCTCGGCCTGTAGCTTTGTACATCCCGTGTTGGGGCAGATTTTAGTTATCCCCTTTCGTAACTTTTTTTAATAGGATCTTTGTTTCAAAAAAATACACACATTCAGTGCCTCAAAAACTTTTTGCAACCCGAAATTTTGTGTCCCGTTGCCGGGTCGCTACCCACCATTCGGAAACGCTGATGGAAGTAAGGAAATCTTCATACACAATTAGAGTTACTTTTACTTGATGTATATTCAAAGTTATAAAATCTTATTTCAAACATACATTGTGTTCATGAAAGTATAGATTACTTTTATCACAATTGATTTTTCGCAAAGATAACATGAAAAGATCAAATAAACATAAAATTAACACTGTTATAAAAGTGCTCATTTTTTAAACGCATAAAATATACTTCATATGACAGCATTTATAACAGCTATGTTAGACAAGATGGATTAAAATTGAAGGCCATTAATTTTTTATATAATAAAACAAACAAAAATATATCATAATTATGACTAAAGTATGTACATGTGGAATTTAAATACATATCTGCATTTTGAAATAGATTCATAAATTTGCATATATATTTAAAAAAAATTTGAATAATATAGATACCTAGTTCAGAGTGTAAAAACCAGGCACCAGAAAGTTTACAATATTTTTAATAATTTGTATAGAGGTAGGTTGTGGTAGAAGAAGTTTGCTTTCCCCCTTGCGTTAGTTTTACTAACCACCCAAATAAGCCAAAGGTTGTCATAAAAGCTGACAAATTATACTATTTTCATAAAGAACAACAGTCTATGTGAGTGTACTTTTATATCAATACACGTTGGGGCATAAAAAGCTCAAACATGATGCAACATTATCCTCACTAATGATGCAACTTACCTAATCTATTTGGATATCATATCTGAAAACAAAGATTGCGCTCTACATAACATCCACATCGTTATGATACCAACTTTGGTGGCGTACAGCTGTTTCATGCTGCAAAGTATAATTACGTACAATTTTACAGCACAGGCAAGCACATTGTATAATGAGTGCAAAAATATTACATACATGGCTTATTTTAGGGTAGCAATTAGCATAACAGTTAGCTTATAAAAAGTTCAGAACATATCAGTAATACATTGCAGAATTAATCAAAGCATACTCAAACAAGTACTATTTTGATTCTTGATATACTTCAAAGTCTCTTAAAATGTTATCATATAAGCAATTATGTATTTAATAAAATAATTTTATGAAATACTTTGTATGAGTATGTTGACAGAAGTATATAACACTCTAACCACAACTAGCGATGCAACTCGAGTCACATTTTAAATGAGTGACGCAAGTGAATGTATTTAATGAGTAACTTCAGTGAAAATAATTCCTACATGTATTACAGTTACTGAGTCAACTTGGGGAAATCGTAAATTTGGCAGAGCATGTAACAACACCTAATAAAAACATTATCAAGTTCAAACTGGCTCACATTGAGTTTACCCAAACTCAAGTTAAACTCGAGTGACATAACATAATAGTCAAGACTGACAAAATCCTACTTGAACCACAATCTGTTATATAGCAGTGTGACTAATTTAGTGTAATGTGGCACAATCTGACGATACCTTGGACTCAAAGAATGAAGCGTGGAAATCGGGCGTGGTGCCGGCCACAGACGCCAGGTGCATGGTGGTGTTTGCGGTGTTGGTGAGGGTCACCGTGCGCGCGTGAGGCATCGCAAGAGCAGAGCGCCCAAATCGTAATTCACGCGGCTCCAACAACACTCCATCCACTGTCTCCTCTTCCCCTTCTAAGCCATCGAGACTTTCTACGCCAGACTCTTTGCCCCATTCCTATGAAAAAGAAAATTTTTTTTTAATCATATTTTTTTTTATAAAGAGAAGTTGAATGAATAAGAAGTATAGTTGTTACATTGATATTATGTCACAAAATAATATTCCCTTAATTTTACTAATATCCTTCAATTTTGATTTAACATGGTTGTTAAATTAAAAAGATATTGTAGCCAAATCAATCATTTAAGTGGATCGCTAGGTTAAGCAGTTCTTATTGCGAACGATTGATAAATGGATGACCCATTCTAACACTGTTTTTCTAATATCCAACCTTGCTCATTTTTCTGAAGGCACATTAAACAGTGGGTCATATCACTAAGAGATATTAGTTGTGAGATTGTAGAGATTGTGGGGGTTCTGGGGATAAAGTTAGACTGCAGTCTGGTATTTTTGGTCGCCCCAAAGCCACATGCATCACAAATTAAACAGATCCCAGTAGTGGTCGGGATAGCTCTAGATAAAAGAAATTAAATAGAAAGATGTTTTTTAAAGTCAGCATAAATAAACAACCTCCTCACAAGTGGTTTAAGATCAGAGTGCCAGAAGGCTCGTAAACAATGTTATTAAATATTGAAATTATATAGTATTTTGTGTTAATTAATATACACATCACATAATGACTAAATATTTAATATTATATTCAATATTACAAAATATTAATATTTGTAATATTGAATATAGAGCTTTAACAGAATCTTCATAATTTTTCGGGAATCAAGCCAGTCTCCATCTGAGATACTTCACCCGGTTGGGCTCTTTTGTTGGATACATATAAAGATCATTACAAAATCCCAGAGGATGTTGTTGTCTCGAAACACTAAAACGAGCAGTACTTGTAGAGCATACAGCTTCATGGGAGACCAACATCCCTAAAGACTATCTGATAAAAGTGAACAAGTACTTTGACCTAACCAATGAGGTCACCAAAGACGGTTACAAAACCATCTTATACGAGGTAGAGGTAGGAGCAAGGGATATACCAGGAAAATTCTTGTACAACCTACTTAAAAGTTACTACTGAAGTAGTAACTTTGGCCTGTCAATAACTATGTAAGTTCATTATTAGAAACAACATCTAAAGCTGCACTAGTAGAATCATACCAGATTTGGCTAAGCAGGGGAGGGAACACTAGCAGTGAAGGTGAGTATTAGTGATCACTATAAAGAGTGCACTCTTAAATCTAAAACTGGGCCACAAGTCCCGGGCACTGCTATAGTTCCTGCCTCTGCAATGCGATGGGCCAGGCACCCTCACGGTGAATCCATGGAATGCTCGCATGAAATTCATCTCATATAATAGTAGCAAAACAATCTAACAAACATATATGGAAAAAAATCTTTCCTAAAACTTAAATATTTTCCTTCTTATTTTTTCTTGAACCACTTTCTGTTTTCTGGTTATTTTTTATATAATTTACTTGCTTTTAACTTTACCTTTCCTCTCTGTTGCTGTTTTTGGCTGTCTACAAGAAAATAAAACAAATAAAATGCTGCATTTCATTATGATGTAGTCTGGGAAGGTCTACTGCATCCGCACAGTGAACACTGTGATCTTTTTTATTTAATAACTTTTGTATATTTAGTGTTTATAGAATTTACAGACTAATAATTTGTCAATCGGAACTTACTGTATCAATATACAGCAACTTATTTTAATAATTCTAAATATTTGATGCTAAAATATAATTTTAAACTTCACCCTATAATACAATAGCAGCTGAGACTTAGAAAACCATCTTGTAAATAACAGTATTGCTGTAAAAAAAAAGACAGTGAAATTATGTTACCACTTTAAAAACCTTACTAAAGCTTAACCACCATACCAAAGTATTTATAATACCAAAATCCACATTTTTTTTTTCATTAACGGTAGACTTAAGCAAGGAAATGCCCTTATCTCTATTTAAAGAGAATACAAAATAATTACCTGATATTTGAGCCCTTCTACAAGGGAATCATGTATGGTGACACCTGCAAGTGAATAATAATAAATATAATTATTTTACATACAATTACACAATACATTGTTTGCAAATCTTAAAAAAAATTACACAACTTTTACTATATCATTTATTTTTTACATTATGCATAAAATATTTATAATTGCAGAATTATATCTGCTAGTAATTTATATATACCCAGACTGGAACCTATTAAGTGGGTTATGCACTCGTTAAAAATCAAATAATTTAAAGGGGATCCTATAACATTGGAGGTATATATGACAAATCAAGTTTACAATATTTGTAAATTATTTCATCGCTATAATTGCGCTTTGCCTCTGTCGAATTGACGGGCGTGTAGTATGCACGCTAGATCTTTACATCATATTGTAATTTTACCGCCAACGTATTATTAAACTTATCTTTACTGAGACATAAATACGCATTACACGAATAAAGAAAACACCAAAGTTGAGTTCCGACAAAATAACATCGTAGCGCTCTTATAATATCTTGCCGAATATGCTAAATATTTTATTATATTCATAAAAAAGTTGTTAAAAATAATATTTTTAATATAAGTAATTATAATTTGTACCAAATATGATTATTATTAAATCCTCGATCAATCGATTTTACCATGATTCTCACCATGTGCTGACAGCTTAGTCTTAAGCGAAATATCCAGCAGTGTTAAAACGAATACGTAACACCATAAAAATTTTCGACACATTTTTGTTGTTATCAGAAATTCTTCACATCTCAACAAGCCTATTTTTTTTATTATATCACTCTGTAATCATATTCACATTCCCATCACAAATATAGAAGATTTGCAATCACGGTTTCAGTCAGTCTTCACTGCCTTTACTCTTTGGTTCACGCGACGAGATCAAGATGAACTGCCCGGTCCGCTGATCACTAATACGTCCACAGATTATTGTAATACTACGTAAACTTCAGACATAAACTATTATTCTACAAATTTGAGTCCGATTTATTCTCAAAATGAATAAAATCAAAATCCAAGACAAATAAGCATTTAAAAGATTTACACAGATTCAATGATAAAAATATATAAAAAACTGCTGATATGATAAAAATGTATATTTTATAATGCTAGAGTCAGACATAGCTTTATTTGAATGATCATGTAGCGTGGCCAGGGACTTTGTGTAACTGCACAAAGTTTTGTAGAACTTTGTTATCTTCAAAAACAAAAATGTACAAACACTTTGAGTTATGTCTGGCACCGGCATTATAAAGTGCTTATTAAGTTTGGTTACCCTGCTTGAAAAAAGTCAAAACTGTATTGAAAACTGACATAAAACTGTAGTTACTGACAAGTGACAATCGGACAGCGGTCTGCGGTATCATAATAATTTGTTATCTGTATTCTGTGCAATTTACTATTATTTATTTCATTTGATGAGTGTCGAGTGAGAGCTTTTAGGCAAGAAATATACAAAAGAAGCCTTCAAAATTTCTCTTCTAAGGGAGCTATTGAGACGCGTAATGGTAGACGACGGTCAGTATAGACACTAAACCTTAGCCTACGTATTTTAATAGCATATGTGCAATATTTGCGTACTATAATCATCACTATAAATTTATTCAATTCAATTGTACACACATGGTAATATGTATACATAGCGCCCCCTTAGGGCATTACATTTTGAAATGCTATTATTTAACTTGCAACGTATGTTTATCTGGGTGGAATCATACCAATCAATTTTGGAGCAGATATCTTCAACCGATTAAGCTGCAATTTTTCTCACAAGTTTATCAGATAACAATGCATTATTATGATGACATGGAAGGGTTTGATGCTGGTACTGAAAGGTGAATATAGGAAATCCGGGGTGGGTCTTTAAAAGAGTCGCCTGAATTTGAGGATTTTGCTACTGTAGGAGGGTCATAGGGAGTTTGTCTTGACCCCTTCAATTCCATTTTAGCTGTCCGAGGAAGGTTAAAATATTTTAAATTAATTTTTAAAATTTGTAAATATGTGAAATGGAACATAATATTAACTTCTCTCCCAAATGACAACGATGTCATTGAGCTTAAGTCACAACTTCAATTCCATCAGAGATCTATGTCAGGAGCTCAATCAAACAGAGCTGAGTTGGGTTCAAGAGAGAAAATGGTGGACAAGGATGTATGTCCTTTAACAGAATGCAAATAACCTTAGTGGCT
>JANCMC010000009.1:796106-808536 GCA_024363005.1 Charaxes varanes
ATGACCGACTGCCCTCTGAAGTCTTTCCCGAAGCTCCGTCAATCTCAAAAACGAATGTCACTTAGTGACATTAACCGGGACTTACTGTTTTACGTACCTTCTGAAATACAGAGGACTTTGCAACATCTGTTGTACACTTCTCTTGCCAAACCTGCCGCAAAAGACGCCTGTTTCGTATCGGTTTATACAACCATAAAAAAGCTGTTAGTCTCCGGAATTATACGCAAAGAGATAGATGTGGCGTTCTGTGAAATACTTTTGACCTTTGAATGGTTAAAGATGCATTTATTTAGAAATTACACATAGACATTTCAATTTCATACACATGAACCTAGATAAACTGATGAAATATAAAAAAACACTTTTAGCGAGATGTTATATAGCCTTTAGCCTTCCTCGATATATGGGCTATTTAACGCTGAAATAAATTTTCAAATCGGATCGGTAGTGCCTAGGATTAGCGCGTTCAAATAAACTCTTCAGCTTTATATATTAGTATAGATCGTATATTATGTCTAATCAACAGCTAAAAAATAAGTTTCAAGGTTCTAGCTTTTAAAATGAAGATACTTTCGTACTACATATTCCTTTCAAAACCCTTTAAAACCCTTTTTCTCATTAAAAGTACCCTTATGCCCTTTCTCAGGCTCTAGAGTTTAGACTATCTGTGTACTAAATTTCATTTAAATCGGTTCAGTAGTTTTATCGTGAAAGCGCGACACAAGTTACTTTCGCATTTATAATATTAGTAAGAATAATCGTAGGCATGGAGCGTGTGCTGATAATGTACGGGATACGTAAAGAGTGTGGTATGGCTGATATGTGTGATGTTTATATAATGCGGATAATATTGTGTATTCTCCCCCGATTTTTCTTGACGCCCCTACAGTCGCAGTCGTTAGCTATGTACTCAAGATAGTCTGAAAACACATATACGAGTATACAGAACTCTCCGTAAAATTGAGTAAGGACTCTTTTAATGGTTAAGGAATATGGTACACTCCATATAAAATGAACCTGAGATGAACTCTGCAAACTGAACTATCCCCACACCTGGCCGCGTCGTTGTACGTTTGCATCCACAGATGGTCACATTATGGCGTAGCTGCTCGGTGTGACGTCAGTGACGATGAACGCTACAACCATTGTTGTCATGACACGATATATGTACGTCGATAGCTATAAAAGGCATCACCACACTCGACTGCCTTTGTCGTCTAGTGTATTTTGACACCCTACCATGTTTTGAAAATAGCCATCTCTAAGTAATCTGTTAACTTGCTCGGTCAAACTTCGACCACGCTATCCTAGCCACTCCGAAAACAGTAAAACATAAGTGAAGAAGTAACGAGAAAATTAAGCGTAGCTCAAAGTATTCTTTTAAAAAAATGCTAATCCAGACTACCCGCCGCTTCGTTCTGGCGGCTCTAATGGCAAATAGCCCCCATTATGCGCTAACCCCCACAAAAAAGTATGTCGCTCCCCAGACATTTGGTGAGGGTTGTGAACCTGAGACGTCACAAGACAAAAGACTACGAACATTTTAACATCATATTGATCGGGAAGTCGATAGAAGCCGAAGTAAAGCAAAAAGGGGAAAACTAGCCATCGCATGACACGATCGATTTGCCGTAAACGCGAATTATTAAGGAGTTATGAGGTGAATTTTACATAAATATTTCACGGGTTTCTAGTGATACCAGAATATTATTACGGAGAACCTTTCGGTTAATGCATGTTACATTACCTGATCTATCATAAAAGGTATTTGATATCTCAAAGACAAGCAAATGTAGTGCAATTGTTGAGATTATCTGAATAACGCCAAAGTATTTTTAACATCATTCATTATGGACTTTTGGTTGCAGTTTCTTTTTTACACTTCAGTTTATTAAAGTAGTAGTAATATTTTTATACCATAAAATAATAAAAATGAACAATCGGTGACTCGGTCGGACTTTTTCTATTTCACGTTGTACATACATATGGAAGTGTAGTTGAGGGACGCTATCGATTCGGACATTTATAGGTCATAATCAAGCAAACCATGAGAAAATGAGCGCCGAACACTTTATGGCATGCTCCGTCTAATGTCGTGAAAATCTGTGCTTTAACGAATTTTCCTTTTAAAGGTTTAGATTACCTTAAGCATTGGTTAGTGCATTTTAGCACACTCTGAAAATTATACCCGTACATTTGCCCTATCTTTATTATAGATTTAGAAAAAAAATTAAGCTCATAGAGAACGCTATATATTCGTGTCGATGTTTTTCTTTATAAAACAGGTCACTCTATTCCACGCCTTTTATGCCCATGTCGAGCAAACGTCGGCTACTTTATATATGAAGCTATTTTACATGTAAAGAGAAAATGGAAAAGGAAATTTAGTTTTCCTTACGAAGTTGTTTTAGTTTATATGGCAAGCTCAGTAACGATTTCTAGTATTATTGAAAAACTGTACCTAATGAAACTAACTGCACTGTAAATTACCTGTACGTAAGGAGACTAGAGCAGTAGGCAACGTCTAAATCATATCTCATAAGATATACATATATAGTTAAGCGCAGGTATGTTTCAATATGTTTACTCGAATTAAATTTTTTCTTAACTTTTTATGTATAAAAATAAACTTATTACGCAGCTTGTAAGGATAGACCAGAAGATAGTGAAGTATATCAGGCTAGATACTATAAGTCGAGAAGTATCCAAGATTTTAAAAAGTTCAAAAACCCAAACAAGTCAGCTAGTGACTGATTATTTAGCAGTTGGTTTTGTGCCAAATGAGCACTAGTGTATTGACACAAAAAACGTCACATGATACGATTATTCTTAGATTTTTAGGTCTTTAGGATATTAAGGAATTTCGTAAAATATGTTTAGCATCGTTTATTGGACGACGCGATCATGAAATACCCACCGACACTAATATTTCCGCGCTTTTAGGTTTGCTTATGTTTGCAGCCAACTTTTAAATTGATTTGATATTGCTTTTTTGGTACGTTTTGTTGGGCGACTAACGGTGCTCATATGGGCTACCTAAATCAAGTAAGTGGTTCAGGAAGTTCTTTCATTCAGTTCCAAGGACGTAGATTATTCGATCTTCATAATCTCTTTTGTTTTTGCATTAATCATATAAGCGTACAACAGTAAGATTAGTCGTTAGACTCCTTATCGTAATGCGATGATAATGCGATATCAACGATAATAAACTCAAGTGTGCTGTAAATTACGCTTCGGGTTATTTATTGTAGTACATTTTCTTTGGACGCTGACCTCGCGGCTACTCCACCGTGGTACATCTCGCATAATGGTTTTGTTTGTGTATCTGAATCATTTTCATAAACGGCGTGTAGGTTCTGGGTAACAAATTTTTGAAGGTTAGGAATATTTTAAAATATCCTTAATATTGATAACTACAAGGGCCCTATGGGGTAAGAGTCGAAGCTTGATGATTGATTGAATCTTGATGTTAGTTTTCTGCGTTTGGCTGTATGTATGTAATGGCAAACACAGTGTCTAATGGTGACCAGTAGAAAGCATGACGAACATCTTCAGCAAAAAAAACATGTGCATTTGACCTCGGAACAGAAAAGCTTTAGAAGAATTTGGAACAATAAATAGGACGCTATTGTGCTCTTTAAGTTTTTGCTAAATAATTGTATTGTGTTGTATAAGACTACTATTACTCAAGCAGTTTTGCTGCTTTAGAGCGGTCAAGACCTTCGGGAAGCTGATAACTGTAATCTGCGATCAGGAAAATTGAATGCTAACAATTCTGGGGCAATTTAGCTACTGGGGAGCCAAAATTAAATTAAATTTGATTGAATATTGGAAAATATCACAAGGTCGAATTCAATACGTCGCTTAGAAAACTTGCACAAATTACTAGACGAATGCGGATAAAACCTATAGTTTAGTAATATCTCCAAAATCTATTTCTAAAATATACCTGTAAAATTTCTAATGAAGGCTTTGCGTTTAATTGGTACATTGAAAAGGTTTTTTTTTACTAGCCTGTAATATGCTATTGCTAGACATAAGCCTCTCCCCTCCTAGACCATTGTCCTGAAACATTCCATCCACTCCTTCTTTTCCCGCAACGGCATTCCAGTCGCCGCGCGACCTTTTATTGGTTTAATGAACGATAAAATGTTGAACGTTAGTGACTTATGTGTTTGATCCTTGACTTACGTGCTATGACTTATGATCCTATCTTGAAAAAATTAACACTCAGATCAGGCTTATCTGTAGAGTAAAAGGTCTGTGCAAATTCCTTGAATCCTGAGGCAGCACAACTCTGTCGAAATTTTCTTCAATATAATTTTGCCTAACTTGCAGAGAAGAACTCTTAAATAGTACTTTTTGTGGAAATATTGATAGTAGCGCTAGATAAGAACAACAGCTAGCGGGTCGGAACATTTGTAAAACACGAGAATTCATAATGGTAAGCTATTGTCGTCGCTGATGATGGATTCCCCATTGTGCGCCGACGGGAGGCAATTTTTACAAATGGACGGTCGAGAATTCCATGTGCCACATACCCAGATAATGCATCGTTTGAATTGAGACCAGCCGAATTTCTTAGTATTAATGTGTTTACTTTGCTGGTCCCGGGGACGACGCCTAACAACGGACTAAGCGGTGCCGGGGGCCTGCGACCCTGGGGATTTATACTAGAGATCGCCGGCTAGTCGAAATTCGCCCACAAACCTTTTTGCGTATCACATGCTTATACAACGACATGTATTGTTCTATTCACAGAAGGATAAAATTTGACAATATATGTATATAACATACGGTTATTCGATCCTATTTTAATTAAAAAAATAAATAACCGGTTACAAAATAGCGGTTAATATATCGTTTTAACAATAATTTGGTAATTGTACTCTTTGCGGCGTAGAGGAGGACATACAACACTTTTTGGTGGAGTGTGTCCGGAATTTGGATAAAAGATGTCAGTTGACGCGTCAGTTTCATATAAACATTATAGATGTTGCTATTTTTCAAAGTATTCTGGTATTATTCTCATACTCCTCCGTTCGTGCAATTTTCGTAAAATAGTCTGAAAGTTTTTGCTTCACGTATTATATAAGAAAGTTAATAGAACTATATATAATATTACTTATAATATATTCTATTAACTTTCTCGTTCATCAATCATAGCCAAATCAAAACCAGGCAGTCATAGGCAAGAAGGTGCTATTCGATCAATTCGATCAATAAACCTGTTACGTGTCGTCGCCGTCACGTGTCATGGTACTAGACCTTCGCAGCGCTGTACCTTATCAAATGTACACAAACAAAGCCGCTAGCTCGTGAACATCGTGCCATAATAGTTACACAGTCTCATAACATTAGCAGAAGTAACTTACATGTACAAATAGCAGCACATGTTTGCGCACAATTATCTTGTATGTCTATGAGTAGGACTTCCACACTTGTATCTTGACTCGGTCCTGTTCTAGAACGACGCCCAAAAATGTATTCGTTGATCACGTACACAAAATATATAATATGTGATCAATACAATTCTGAAAAGTGTAGTTCGTTTCGTATTAATATTGTAGTAAAATATGTTATGTAGTGTGAAGTATTGTACAGCTTTTAATTTATTTTATTTA
This sequence comes from Charaxes varanes, assembly GCA_024363005.1. Lineage (NCBI taxonomy): Eukaryota > Metazoa > Arthropoda > Insecta > Lepidoptera > Nymphalidae > Charaxes > Charaxes varanes. The sequence goes on from JANCMC010000009.1 coordinate 801,731, forward strand.
TATGCAAAACTTGGTGATAGTTGATATTGATAATAAAGTAGAATCGTATGGAGCGAATTAACATTTAGGTTTATCCCAATATTATTATTAGTCTTAATAATCATAAATACTTAACTTTCATAACATATTAGATATTCTATTACAACGTTACATATCGTTATAAAAAATAATGACACAAAAATTGTAAAACTTCGTATATTAGTCGGCTGTTACCACACAGGTATTAAGTTACTCACCTTAGCAACAGACGGACGTGTATTTATGGCCCTATGTATTTATTTAATATTTACAAAGAAGAGTAACGCATCTGCGAGCCTTCTAGTACTGGATTCGTCTATCTAAGTATCTTTTAAATATATAGTAAATTAACAGCACACATGGCACTGTTAAGTCAGTTGGAAGAAAAGCTTAATTCTGGTGGTAATCAATAAGTTATTTTCTCCGTGTATAACAAAATTGGTAATATTCTTTATGAACGTATAGTCCATTAAAGTTAAACGATGCGCGAAAGTGAGTAAATATATTTAATGTTAAGATTCACTATCGTCCTGATTTCGCGCGCGCATCGGATGGTGCGCGGCGCGGGCGCGGGCAGCGGCGCGTGCGACCCCACGAAAGCGTGCTTTTGCTAAAATTAATTGCCTTTCATTAATTGCATTATACATGAGCTGTCGGACATTCGTCTGTAATGCGTTTGTGATCGTATATTTTGCACACAAAAATAATTATTGTTATAGAGGCTTTTCCGGTTATTTCACTTTCGACAATATTTACAACTACATTCGACAATTGAAATAAATTCCCCTACAGGCAAGAAAAAGTGACGATAGGCAGAATGCTTTGCTAAGAGGATGTCATGGTATGTATGAAACTTAGGTGCCTTACATGCTGTCGGCTCACAATTCGATTATATTTTTATGTTGTATATTTCTTTCTGCCAAAGCGTACGCAATTATATGTATGAGTCATGACAAGGCAGTATTCTACTGGCAGTTGTAAAATCGCAAGTAAGTGGGTATAGATATAATTAGTTATATCATAACGTTATTGCAAACAATATATGAAACGAACTTACCGTGTTAGAATTGGTACAATATGGTTAAGCTAGTGCTAACCTCGTGAACAGCAGTCCCAATGCCCGCATTTTGGGCTCGATTTATAACATATTACTATATTATACCCAACATGACTGATTTTAAGAAGGTGGTATTCTGCAATTGATGACTTCAAGGCATTTCCTGCGGGCAATATCTCTGAGGTACTATTGCAAGCTTCGATGTTTCCGGCCTGATGCGATATAGCACCTTCTAGAAAAGGCATATTCAAAGGCCGGCAACGCATCTGCGAGCCTTCAGGTTTATACCAGATCGTCCACAGGCGTCGGTTTTCCCAATTTTTTTACCCCAGTTGTATTACTGTATAACGTTTTATGTATTCCTCATGTCTTATAGAAATATTTAGTTCTTCTCTAAAGGTATATAATATACAGTCAAGATACCTAGATAGATTTATCATAATTGGTTCAGGCGTCAAGTTTATCACCAAATATATCAGACACCAAAATTGTAAAAAATTATAATATATAATTAATTATTAGTCTATAACTAATAATTATATATTATAATTGTTAGTTATAGACTAACTACTACGACTAACTAGTTCGTTTGTCTTAATTCAGTGATTTTGATAAATTTTTACACGAAACCCCTTTTTTTTTTCGAGAAGTAAAGTGTCCTATGTTACTCCTTGTAACATCAGCTATCTGCCTGTGAAACTCCAGTTTAATTCGGTCCAGCCACTTCGGAGATAACCCGGAATAGAAGGATAGACTGACGAAAATGTATTAATTTGCGCTTTTGTTATAGGCTTTTTTATAATATTGCGTTTTTTATATTAGAAACAGACGCTCCAAATTTATTTATAAGTAGTATGTTTAGATTAGTTTGTATTTCATAATAATGGTATATTAATTTAATATTGAGGTGTTTCTGCCACAGCGCTGTTGTGCAAAAGTTGATACAACGCGTTGCATCAATTTCACGGTTGCGGCGATTCAACGTAATTTTGCCCAAAATTACCAGTTTAGAAGGTCTTCAGCTCTCTTCGCGTTATTATCATTAGATTGCTTAAAGTTTTGATTTATTTTTAAAAATCCTAAATGAATGATTTTGTCACTGTAAATGGAAATATTTCTTTTACAGGTGTTTTTGTTGTCTTATCGATATTCTCTTATTACTTTTTCATTTAAAAACTCGTGACCGATGAGTATCAATGCGTGGATCTTGGAAATTGGAAGATGGTTTCTTATTATTATCATCCTTTGATGTATACAATTTTTCTGTACGCGCGTATATCGTTGAACTGCTTGTCAATTGCTGGAATGATTTTGATGGATTATTTTCTATCGGACAGAAGTATTGTTCTGCTCAAACGGTGGTCCCAAAACTGTTTTATTAGAAACATATTTTGGTACAAGAAACGTTAATAAGTTAATCCGTAAACGGATTTGCGATATTGATTATAAGTTACGCGGTGAAACGACGCTTTTGTATAGCTGCGTATTGAGTATAATGTAATATTATACTGAGGAATGTGCAATATCCACATAAACTTATTGAGTGCTTCTGGATATGAAGCAGAAGTATTTCGCTTGCTGTATAAATTAATATTAATTAAATACATAGATAATAAAGAAGTACTTTTGGAAGGTCCTTGTAAAGTTAGGTGTGTGGAAACTAACCATCTCACTACTTGTGAATATCGATAGACGAGTGCGGTAAACTGGCGAGGTTTTGAGTCGTATAGGGGTTCCGTTAGTTTTAAAACGAAGTCAAAGTAAATAGTGAGAATTTCTGTCGACGGGTTATGTTATATTGACAACACGAGGAGGCATATGCGGGTCTGACTGTAACGGAGTTGTCGATATTAGAGAGAAGTGGGGTCGATCCAGCTATTGTATAAAATTATTTTATTATTTCAGTGGAATAATTCCAATGTTATAAAATTATCTATATTGCGTTATAAATTTGATAAAAACCTGTAGATTTTAGTGATGATGCTATTTAGATCTTTACAATATAAACATAATAATCGTTTTATATAGGTTTAAGCGGATTAAATATATATTTTATTTGTGTGCTTACCGTGAAAAGTTAGAAACGAAAGCAAGAACTCTTTAAATATTTGTAAATTCAGGAGGTTTGACTAGCTTTTTTAATTAATTGGGACAAATTTTATAGGGAGTTGGAAATCCCATTAAAAGGTTCAGGGGGGGCGTCGCGCGTCTGTTCGTCAACTTATCTCGAGTTACTTGTCGCCGATAAGTGTTCGATAAGCCATATAAGGATAAAGGAAATCGTTTCCTATTCAGTCCAGTTGCTTGTTTGCGCATGTTGTGTCATAAATTAAAGCTTAATTAGCTCTTTACGTATCACCGTATGATAGCTGACCGACTGGCAGGACGGCGCCGGTGTCTGCACACGGGGAGGAACGCGGCGCCAATGCCAGCGAGGGGCGTGAATGACTCGTTCTTACTTGGTGTTGTGTGTATATTATGCCTTAATTGTAGTCTGCTATCGGGCTGTTAAGTACCTCAGAACCTAGATAGTGTAAGACACGATGATACGATCTAAGTTATCTGCTTAGAGTCTTTACGCCATATATTTTAGTAAAGAATAGTATTATTAGTTTATTTTTGTAACCAATACAATATAATTTTATTCATTGCATACACATTTCATTAAAAAGATTGGAAGAGTGACTAGAAGCTAAATGTAATGTTTCTAGTAAAGCGTACCTATTAAAGATAACAATACTAGAAATACTGCCTATAATAATGGATATAAAGGAGGTCAAGGATTGAAAATACTTTGTAAGAGTGAACTTATGACCCTTTTATCGTTTAGCTCTCGATCCTTTAAAAGCAATATTATGCAATACGGAGAGACTTGTCTTTGTTTACGGCAGAGTTCTATCCCAAATAGAAACTCCCGCTCTCCCCTGCTGCACTGCTGCGGTGCGGCTAGAACACAGAGTGTGTCAATCAAACGCTCACGTTGCATGCCGCATGCTCCTCGCCTGGGACTGACAGTGCAGCTACGTACAGTACAGTTTGCTTTACATCAGCAAACTGGTTATACGACGAACAAGGATAACGATGGACGTACATTGTTGACATAATGTTGTATATATATATATATAAAGTTACAATGCATGTCAAATAGTAATCATTTCCAGAAAATTACTTCATTGTATTCTAAGGAAAATAAATATTTTTAATTTCAAAGAAATTATAAAATGTGTCTATGATTTTAAAATAACAGCCTATTCTAGGTTCTCTTTTAATTTGCACAAGACTAAAATAGTAACATAAACTGGCATGTTTTCAAATCAAGCTATTATATTTGTTGGAAATCTGAACAAGGTCGTAATTTAAGCTAATTCATCGCAGAAATGTTTAGTTTTTACGCATAAAAGAGAGTAAAAATATGGTACAAGAATAGATTTGAATGTAGAGTGAACATTTACTGACAAAAAAAACCTTATAGTTGTTCATCAATAGTTAAAGGGTTCAAGGGGTGAAGTTTACATGACGGCCAAGTAAATAAGTAAAGCGACACAGAATAATCATGTACATGTATTATGTTTGTACGTATTACATATTGTTCAATATTCTAGGAGCAAATTGATCGCAGTTTTATTGTTAAACACTCGGAAATAAATATAAACGAAGGTGAATTCATAATAAACGAGTACTAGCTCAAAGGAACAAGTTGACATAATTATTGTCTTTAAAGCTTTTAAATTTTATTATTATTGTTCGCCACGACTATTTACTGACATTGCTTACTTTTTGTGTACATTGTATTACTTTGTAATAAAATCGTACAACAATTACAGTCGAACATATATTGTTTTGAGATCTAGAGAGTGAACATTAGCTAATAAATTTTTATTGAGATTTTAAATCTACTATTTACTGCAAGGTAGAAGGAAATGAATATGAAAAAAATCAGTTTATGTAAAATGATAAAATGAGCTGTATTTTTCCAATGCCGGAGTCAGACATAGCTTCATTTGAATGATCATTTCAAGGATCATGTAGTGTGGTCGGGGACTTTGTGTAACTTCACAAAGTTTTGTAGACATTTGTAGACTTCAAGGTCAAAAATGTACAAACCCTTTGAGTAATGTCTGGCTCCGGTATTAAAGAAACAGCAAGCGGGAAGTCTGTTCTAATTAGAAGTGACTACTGACGCTGTGGACAATTGTCCACGGGCGTCGGTTCGAATCGGTCGGTCGGATGTCGGATTAGTGGAAGAGCACTATCACTAATCCACTACTTTGAGAATTGAATATATTTTATATTAAAGTTTCCTTGGTGATATTAGGTCGGAAATACATGTTGTGCAAGAAAGATAATTTCCTGAAGAATTCGAGGATCCACTGTGAGACGGTAGTTGATAGCTTCTTTGTTACTTTAAGGTAGTCATTATCCTCAATACTTTAAGATAATAACCTCGTTACTACTCCAAAGCTTTTGCTCTAAAGCGTCGTGTAGCGTAGCGTATTGCATATATCAGGCCATCTTTTTATCGCTTAGCTGTCGAGGCCTCTATTTTGAGCTCTGACAATTAGTCTGTTGTACACGTAAGCGCAAATATGTAGGTGGTTACCCATAAACAAATAACCAGTGGCGGGTTGTTTAGGAGCTGAACGGGTTCTACATCCCCGAGATGACGTCGGTGGTGTGCAAGTCGGCGCCCGAGATGGTGCGCGCCATGCGGATGGGCAACCGCAACCGCGCGGCCGGCCGCACCGACATGAACGAGCACTCCTCGCGCAGCCACGCCGTGTTCCTCGTCACGGTGGAGACCGCGCACCGGGCCACCAACCGCATCCGGTGAGTGTCCTCGCTACTACCACCCTGGGGCGTCACACATAAAGTCACACGAATACTTGCATTTTTTAATTCCTCATTCTTCTTGTCACGGGTCGTCACATTTTTTGAAATCTCCTCCCCATTGGTGTTTCGTATGCGTGTATTTAAAATAAAACAGCAGCTTCAATTTAATTTTTTTTTGACATTCAAAATAACTTTTATTTTGGACATGTGACGTCACTAAGTTGTGACGTGTGACGCGTATGGATGACCCCAAATTATGAAATTAATATTAATCTTCTTTCGGCGTCTGCTGCTGTAAATAGGCGAAGGATTGCAAATTGAACATAGAAGTTGCCCGCGACCCTTTTTGGTCATTGGTCAAAATGGTCTAATACTTAATATGAGTATTATGGCCGTTGGAGCATCTTCGCTCGAAATCTTATCAATCGGCATGCCTAGGTCACAAATATCCTTTCTTAAGAGCTTTAAAATATGATCAATAGTATTATAGGACCAGCGGGAAGAACAGTGTTGAAACAATTGGTTATTCCAAAATTGAAAACATATTTTGCTAGCACATAATATGTCGCATAGTACCCCATAAAACTGTACACGCTTCATACAATTGTTGATACTACAGGCGAATGTAAATCAAAGAGTCACGACCTTATGAGGGGCGTGTTACATTTAAATGCGGCCTAACGATCGGCAAGCTCTTTAATAGCATCGGTTGCTCGGCGCGGTTACCGCCATCACTTACTGCTATTGTCTCTTGGCGTATAGCGTTGTTTCCTATATAATTGCGATTGTTCCGAAATGTCTATTGTGATCAAGAGAATTTTATACAGTTTGCAATAGTGAAAATATCAGCTTCTAGTTTTAAATATTCCACTCGATTGAATTTGCTGTCGGTCCTTCAGTG
>JANCMC010000009.1:832165-842931 GCA_024363005.1 Charaxes varanes
GTACTTCGAGGTGGACGAGGAGGACCCCGAGTACAGGAAGATCGACCCCGAGGTAGGTACCGATCGAACTGTTATGAGTTTCATACATTTTGTCTTTAAAAAAAAAGATTAAAATAAAACGAAATAGAAAAATGGCTTAATTAATATGACGACCGTCGGGAATGGAAGATGGAGAGAGACTAATCTTTGTGGAAAGGAAGCTTCGACGGGTTGAGGGGGAGATGTTCACTAAGGAGTGGAGTCAGCATTATAGGGAACAGATGGAAGGTATAACAGAACCATCATCTGGGAGATGACATTCATATGCAACAATCGTGTGGCGAATCATCACTAAAACCTTTTTGTTTGATGTTGATTATGACCGATGGTTCGTCTTCGGAATGCTAATGACGTGATGTATAATAGCCAAATTTGACAGACATAGAAATGTAGATAGAAAATTATTTCATAACTCAGAGGCAATATGATACGATGTTTTTAATCTTCAGGTGAATTCCAGGCCTCAGTCAAGTCCACTTTCGTGTGTAGGTAGTGCTATGATTAGGGATAGTAAGTTATTGAAACGCAATCACCGTTATATATTACGAATATTTAATAATTATGAAACATTAAATATAATTACTTACAATTTTAATTATTGTGTAAACACGTGGTATAATCATAAAAAACAATCTTAAATTAAGATATATGACAATGTCACTTTTTACATTTTTAAACAAAACTAAACAAAAATGTTTTAGTTGCCTATAATTCGCCACAATCGTTCAGTAACTTTCATCTGAGAACGCAAAGCAGAAAAGTTTCTGAACGTAGTCCACAATCCAAGTTTACACTCAGAACACAGAAGTGTTAAATAATTTCAATAAACATACACAAAGTGTCATTGAAAAGTTCAGTATCAAATTTCTTACTATTAGATGGGAGTTTTGATTACAATTTATTTAAACATTAAAAAAAAAACAGTTACACACGAAATTCATGTTGAATTAATTAAGGTATAATTGATGAGGTTATCAATACGTTTAATTTATTACCTTTGGTTACGGAGTAATTAATGAAACGGACAAAATTATATTTATTACCCGCTGTGATTTTATTGCACAGCATAGGTAAGATGAGATCTCGTACAATTATCTATACAAATAAATAAAATGGAAGCGCCTGTTTGAGAAATTGAAAAAACATTATTTTATACAGTGCTTATGACGCACTACGGTTTGGTATTTATAACAACGGTTTTTCTCTCTCTATGTATGTTTGCGTTAATCTCCGAAACGGCTGAACAAAACTTTCAGGTATCATTATACGTCGCGCGGTTTTCGAGATTTCGTGTTTTAGAAATTTGTTTCCTTTCGTTATTATAGATAATGGAGGCTAATTTTAATAGTGGGATTCAGGTTACGCAGAAATTAGAAAGAGGCAAAATCGAGTTACTGAAATTGTGATAATACAAAGTACTACTTACTTATCTAATAAGACGCGGATTATTGCAAAGCGATTTTGCTTGTTAGATTTATTACAAAATACCTTGTCTTTATTTAATTTCAAGCAATTCGCGCTTAGTTAATGCATTTATAACGTCAACTTTACAATTCATTAAATAAAACCATACCATAAATTAACTTTTTATTGCTTTACGTAATAAAGTTCCTTTTCCCCCGAGGAGTTTTCGTGTAAATAACAAAACGCAGAGCCGCGTGTGACAAAAGGGAATTCAAATAAGGTGTGACGTTAGATCTTTGTTCGATTATTTATTAGGGGTTTGTGTTTGTTCAAGGAGTAGTTATATGAAAATTATGTCGTTCACGCCGCGTACCAAATGGTGTAACACATAAATAATATGCGCAACCAATTTGAACCTAATATCTATGAAATATAAATGTTAATTTGCCTTGCATGTTAGTGTGATTTAGGGATGTTTGTTTAAGAATGAATGTACGATATCGATAGCGTGTATAGGCGTGTAATATAGGCGGGTAACCGAATATGAGGCACTTTTAACTGCACGAACAATGAAGCCCCGCGGCGCGGTGGCCCACGAGGCGCCACGGTAGTGATGTGCCCTGGTAACCATCGTTAAAAAATTATTATATTAAGCTATTATTCAGACTTTGTATACATATAACATGGGCCAATTATATAAATGTAATGAATTAGTATTAGTAAAGCTAAGAGTGAAAACAATATTCTTCTTATCTCTTATATACATAAAATAATTTTGCCCGTGACTTCAGTTTTTTGTATTCCGCTAACTCCCTCCTAAACCTACAATACAATAGATTTTGATTCAATTTACAGCGTCACAGATATTTTTCCGCAAAAGATTTATATACAATAAAACCTCATTAAGTTTTTATGTAGAACAAATATATTTTTTTATTCGAAACACAAAAAATTCAATTTATTAGTTGACACATACCATGATATATACTAAAATAATATAGAAAAATATTCGTATGTCTTTGTAATTCGTAGAGAATACTTCATTACTCGTAGATTTAGAATAAGTATAAAATATAGTATTTAGTCCACCGTAACCGAAAATACTTACTATGCATGAACAAGATGTATGTATATTTTGTTTTGGGGTTAAACTAAAAGAACGTGATGTGCTTAGATTTCAGAGCTTGCTTTTTTGACTATGATAATTTTTAAATGTGACTTCATTGTGATCATGATGATACTAATAATAACCTTTAAATACATACTTTACAACGTATATTATTATGTAAAGCAAATATCTCTACCTAAGATGACCTGATAAGGTTATTGTATTAGTCCTATATTGGCCCAGAACTTAGGGACGTTGTGGGTCAATACAATATTATGAATGATTGACAACGAAATCCTAAGTAGCAAAAATTTATATTACTGCAAAACTATCGACAAAGTTGCGGCACACGCCTATTGCTCAGCGTGTGTGGCTCGTTCCTTCAGTGCGGGACAGCGGGACAATGGCGTCCCGGCGAGCGGCGAGCGGAACGAGCGACGCTCGCGTGCGCGCGCCTGATTGTTCCTAGAACTAAGCGATATTTTTAACTTACGACTTTATATCGCTAATATTGAACGCACAAATCGCTTATTTATCCTAAACGCTAGTTATACTTTACTAATGATTTGAAAATGACAAAGGGTGGCATTATTTACAATTGTATCTTTTTGAAATAATATAAAAATAAGAAAGCCGTACAGGCTGTTATGCACACAGACTGATAACTTTAAAGTTTTATTTGGTTAAGTGTCAAACGACCAGTTGTAAAGACATCATGCATAGACACTTTAATAGATGTTTTGTACATTTTTGCTGTATATCGTTTTCATGAAATGCCAATTTCCACCGTGCGGTTCTTACGTGCAGTACAAATTAGGGTCATTATTAGTATAGCTATGGGCCATATTCGCTTTGCTGTCTCCATTTAATGAATTCATTGCTAGGCGTTGTGTATTATGGATGCTGGTTAAGTTATAAGAGAAAGGTTAGGTTGCAGTCATACTTCCTTAAACTTGGGTTAAAAGAAACATGATAACTTTATAGAGATGTTAATAACTTTTTGGAAATTCATTAAAGATAGAAAATATATAACAACTTTATTTTTTTATTGTTTATTATTTTAAAGCTTCCAAAAACTCAATGTTATATCATTGAGGGCTGATTTAAATTCGAAAAAATACTCTGTTTGTTCTCTCTGGCTCTTGTTGTTAAAAGGCAATAGAAATTAAAGGTTTGCTCGCAAAATTCGCAGTAAATTTTTCTTTCAGGCTTAGTCAGTGGAGAAATAAAAAGATTTGGGGTCAACGAATTTAATTTCTTTTCCGCGCTCAGTAATAAAGTAATTCTGGTAATTCAGAATAATGTGCCACACAAAGAACCACATTCCCCGTCGTGCCGCGCGTCGACACCCTCTTATGTTTTGCACCACCGGGCGATTATTCAACTGTTTCCGAGATATTATTTACTACGACTAATTCAAACGACTTCGGAGATTGTAAATTGAATTCTTAATGGGGCATTTTATTTGTTTATGCTAATACATGGTTTTAATTATCCGTGTCGCGTACGGGCCGCGCGAGAGCGGGACAAAAAATACGGACTCCAACCATAAAAACCGACCAACAGATTATTTATTTCACCACGTGTCGTTACGGAGATTTGTACAGATTTATAATGGTCTCTTGTTAGTTTAATGTGAATCTAGAACTCATGTTGGCCTTTTTTGTTCTATTTTTCAAAATGTTCGAGTGGTATAAACTTAGTGGCTTCTTGCTCTCGATCTTCTTAGGCTAATCTTAGCACCTAATCTTAGTTATGTGATGTGGTGGTGGGAAGAGTTAATGGCCTGATATTCCTACTTGCCACGAACGAAAGTACAAGGCTTTCTTAACCAGAGGGCGTTATCTTTCAAACAACCTCACAGTTTTTTTGAAATAATGTCACAATAGGGTACTTTCCACTCAAAGAAATCTTAATAAAATTTTGTTCTGGATAGTTGACAGAGATTTAAATATTACATAATTCAAGTGGAATTACTAAAGTATGTCAGATGTTTTAATATTTTGTAAATATAACTCAATTAAATTAAGGACATAAATCACATGACACTGAACAACAACCTGAGCGCATGACTATGACGTCACCTCTTGTCAAACAAACGGTCATTGCTAACCTACCTAAAGCTCGTATCATACTCAAGAACAGCTGTTTGTTTGGCAAGACGTTACATCATACAAAACACCACGATAGTCGGAGCGATTTGGCGAAATAAATATATTTTTAGTTTAGTTGTCTGCAAGGCATACTTTATACTGACTGGTTTCTGAAAAATAATCAACTAGCATGTAATATTTTTTTAAAAGCACCCCTTTTAAGCAAAAACAAAACGAGGTAGACCCGAAGCTATCATAGACCGTCGTCGTCCGTCCGGGACATTCCCACGTCATCGATGACGCCGCTCGCCTGTCATAAATAAACACGTTACGTCACCGTGACAGCTCCCGGAACACCTGACACGTGTCATCGTACTACAAGATTTATCGTCACACCCCACCAACGCAGTTACAACTCTACTCCTTGGACATTTCGTCCATTTTCCAGTAAAAATGAGCTGGAAGGAAGCGTTGTGTTGTTTTTATGTTCTGTGCGCACGGCATACGATGCCTACCTGTCGTTTCTGCATTATATTTAAGGTTTGATGTCGAGAGTAGATAAAGTCCGTTTAACCAAACGACAGCTGTGTATGGATGCGGCCATAATATTAGCCCCAACAGAAATGCAGGAAACTATTACCTTGTGTAAATAGGAAATTAACAAAACGCTTATTTAAAATCTTACTGCATTTTTAGGTAAATCAGATTTTATCAATTTTTTTTGTGGATTTTAATTATCAATCCATTATACTTAATAGTATAAAAATCGACCTTAAAAAGGAATTCTAGTATATCTTTAAAAGTGTTTTTTTTAATAGTTTTAAACGAATAATGTCTTATCTTGTCCTGAACTTCAAATTTGACCATTGTATTATTTCTCTAAGCATGTCCATAGAAATCCCGCGGAGGCTGTGTTCATCACTTGTGACTCTTGTTCACTCCAAGTGCAGGCTGTATGCAGGAATTTAGGCGCAAGATTAACGATAGTAGCCTCCCATGGTGCGTCTACCCCCGGCCTTATCGATCTCTCACAGCCGCGCTTTCCCACCGCACTACTGCTGATCTAACAATACTCAAACTGGTAGTATTTTTTAATGTCATATTAACGCACACAAACACGCTTAAAATTAAAATGTGTTCTTGACTTCTCCTACAAATATTCACCCCTTATTGTACCTTCTCACGAAACCTTCTTCTACCAAGTGATAGCTCGGTATGGTACCAGGTTCCACTTAAAATGCAGAGGATTTGATTGTGGGGTGAATTAAAATGACCGACTGCCATCTGACGTTATCCTCGAAATCTCCGCAATCTTACGATGAATATCAGTCAGTGACATTAATCGGGATCCACTGATTTTTATGTGTCTTTCGAAACACGGAGGAGTTCGGATATTTGAAAAATAAGTGTTAAGATGTGTTATCCATCCATCAACTGTGATAAACACTGCTTAACTTAGCGATCGACTGCCACTGATTCAGCTACGACCTCCTTTTTATCTGCTCAGAAGAAGAGTCAATAAATTTTGATAAATACGCCCCGTATTTTAGAAACTGCCGACCAAATTTGAGTGTAACCAAATCTAGTATCTACTAAACCAGTCAGAAGTACCAAAATAAGTGGTATTCTTCTTCTTTATTTCTTCATTAAATATAAAAACATATTGCTACATCAGTTTCTAAATAATTCTGAAATGGTGGGAAAAATGTCCGACAATGTTCATTGCTCTTCGCAGATATGCGTATTGTGTTAATTACTAATTATACCTACAATAAAGAAAATTAAAAATTGACGTTTTGACTGACTTTGAACTCCAACCTCTGCATGTAGATGCAACCTATGCATTTAGATCTCTCATTCAGGATATATATCTACACAAACGTACATCATTTTGATAGCTTTGAATATAAGTTTTATGGTCGCACATTTAAAACTATTAAACAAATAAATTATTGTTAAATATAAAATACTCAGCAGGACATCAATTTTATTAGCACCAAAAATACACATTTCATAAGATTATACACGTAGTTATAAAATATTATTCTTCATATATCATCCTAGAAAAACGTGAATGACTTTACGTCAAATTTAATGTTTTTTACATAGTTTGCATATTTTGGAAAATACGTGGACCTAACAGATTAACTTAATCAATAAAATGGCCAAGAGTGTTTCAAGACGCGCTTGTACAGAAGTGTTCCGTATGTGATACGCGATAAAAGTACTTGTTAAATAACTTCAAAAGTTGTGATCCGATTTCGATTTTACTATTGAGGTTTTGGCATGTTCTATCAGCATGGAAAATTTCAAGTCTCTATGTATATTAGTTTGGAAATTCTAAGAGGAGGGGAGGGAGTTAACTAGCGAGCGGAAAGACAGAAGGACGGACGGATAGAGACAGAGCGAAACTATAGGGGTCCGGTGTACCTAGTTCCTATGGAACAATAAAAATCGTTACATACTTATTTAATCTATAATCAGTAGAACTGGGAGTGAGGGATATATTAGCGAAGTTCCTTTAAAACCTATTAAAATACCTTGGATTGGCAAGACCTGTTATAATTTTTTTATTAGAAAGAATATCTGTAACCACCCCAATGGATCATACCACGTTTATTACTTTGACAAACACAATAGTCAACGACAAAAAATATAATAGACTTATAATAGATAACTATCATGGCCAAAAATGTGAAATTATATTTAAAATAAGATATAATGTGACGTGATTCTTTAAAGACTAAAAGCCAAGTAAACTACTTAGTAATGAAATTGATACAATAGGAATGGACAATATTAATAAAGGGTACTCTTAAATCTACACATTGTCGCAAGTCCCAGGCTACTTGTGCAGGTACCCTGGAACCGTCTATCTATACGCCACAGGGCTAGCTCACCATCAGTTTGGCTGCATGCTTGTTTATATATTTTAACTTGCATAAAGATACTAAATAGTTTGGAAAATTCAAAGTGCACGTAGTCCTCATATTGTCTAAATACTATGAGCTAAGATAAGCGCCATCTCTTACAAGCTCAATACTTAATAGTACGGTAATATTCCGGTAAGTGGTATGTCCAGCTGAAATTTAGTTTTTCGTTAATTAGAATAATAAGTAAACGATACCGAATTACACACCCATTTTATATACCAATATGAAACAGTGCGACGAAATTCTGAAGCTAATAAACAAAAAACATTTAACTGTTTCGAACGTGATCGCGTCAGATCGACACACACAGACATGCGGACGTGCAGGAAATATTTTTTAAATTAGTTTGTCTTATACTAAATAAAATAAATATCCTTCCGAAGTATCAAAAGTGTTAAAATACGACGTTCGTCTTAATCTGTGAATTTATATTTATCTATATGTGCCAGACCAATAGTAGAATAGAGTGATTTTTATTCACGAAATCGCCCGATATTGATTAAGTGAGAGTAGAGCACTTCCTATAACGCTTTGTGTTATGAGAAATATAAAAGCGTGTTGAATATAAAAGTTGATAAAAAGTGCTGAAGAATAATATGATGCGTCGTATAAAAACATCCAAGCAAGCAATGTTTGTTTGTTTGGCCTCGGTCGACGCGCATATATTATCCCAGTCTAATTACCAGGACCGCAAGCCGCTGTGGGAGATCTCGGAGTATGCTAGGCATCCGGGCGAAACCCCGGGGTCGCCGTACGAGCCCTGCCGATCTGTTTCCACTCTATTTAACGATTTAATTTATGAGCCTTTATACTAACTAGAGATCACCGGTTGGTCGAAATTTGGCTAGAAAGCTTAGAGATTAGATTTGCGTACCATATGCTTATTTAAAGCTATGTACAATTTTTTTTTATTCTTAGCACGATATAGATTTGCTTTAATCCGCGAATGATTCGCGGACTAAAGCAAAGTAGTTTAGCTTCTTATGCATGTCATGGATTTCCGCAAAGTAACGCCTGATTCTATCAATAATTTAATCACATTAAATGTTATAATTAACAACATACGTTGTTATTATGTGATGGTTGCCTTGACTGCACTTGGATACCATCTTATAGTAAAATGCTTATAGTAACATGTGTGTATACAATGGGTAGCATTGGTGTGTGTGTAATTTTATTTCGATAATTAGTATACTTATAATGCATATACATATATAAATATAGCATTTGCACACCCTTCTCTATAGATACTGTCATTATGCCAAACTTTATACTTCACCGTCCACGAAATTTTCGTTTTCGCTTTACGTTTTAATAGATTTACAATTACATATTTAATTTATTAAGGGCATTTACAATTACCTATAATCTTTATACTTAATTTTATGAGAAACGAAACTACTAAGTTAATTTAAAAGACTCCTAATGTTTTATTTGAATATAAATTAGTAACTTTTATAAAGAGAACTAGGGATATCGTACGTATGCCTTGCATTCCCTTTGTCTCTCTGAATAATCGTGAAGATTGTATTAGGAGTTGGTGCGATTTTATTCACGTAGAAGTAATAATAGTTATCCGATATTTTGGACGTTTTGCTTAAAATGGAAACACGTAACTCGTACGCGCTAACGGGGGGTTGAACCGCGGAATGTTGACTAATTGTGATGGGCAAAAAAATTAGGAAAAAATTCAGATTTGTCGTTCACGTGTGTCTGATTAACGAGGAAGTTATTAAGAAGCAATCGGCCTCCGGGGACTGGAACTGCTAGTTTTTATTATGGTGACTTGTGTGGTGAACAAAGTTTAGGGGGAAATGTATAAAATAAAGGACGTGAATTTTAATTTATTTGTAAAATTTCTTATTTAAAAATGACAGACTGACATACAACCGTCCAGGTTATTATAGACATGCTAACAGTATAAAAGGCATTGACTACAAAAATTGCATGTTTGTAGTTCCAGCGATCTGCGCTGGGTCATTTAGGACGAGTCATATACAAAATGCAAGTAGCTATATAGACCACAAATTGCAATAGGATAAAATAAAAAATAAACAGGTACATAATAAACATACAAATGGGTTATGCAATCAAACTAACCATATACAGTGAAACTTGGTTAAGTGAGATCTGGATAAGTGAGAAACCTGCATAAATGGAACTCATGTTAAGGTCCCAACACTATAGCACTGAATTACCTGTGGTAGAAGAAAACATCTATATCTGGTATTCATTCTTTTGATTTATCATCTTAGTAATCTCTCTAACAGAGACGGCGAGTGAATTTTACATGCATTAACATTTAGCCTTTGTTACTGCGATAACATCGTTTTATTTGTTTACTAACTTATGCTTATTCTACCCGTAAATTACGCATGTTTATTTGAAAAATGTCGAAATGAAGGCTAAAATCGTGATCTGGAATATTTTTCCTTATTACGTTTGAATTTACCTATTAACTTTTTTTGATTCAAAATAAAGATTTAAAGCAAACTTGTAATGTTTACATAAAAGGTATTTTATTTAATAATCGTACCTCTATAACTGAAATAACTTGTATTCTGGCCTCTATTAGTGGAACCCTCTGTATTATAAGGTACTGTGTAAGTGGAATACCTCTTTAAGTGAAACAAATTTGCAGGTCCCTTGATGTTAACGCTTAACCAGGTTTCACTGTGTGTACTTATTGCAAACATTTTTTTTTTTAATCGTGGTTATGAAGTAAATAAATAATTATTATATTTAGCAGCTAGTGGCATGTTGGTGACGTATCAATTGTACGTGGTACGGTGACGTTTATAATATGATCATAATTCAACAAACCCGACGATGTCGTGTCTCGAAACTATAAAACAGTCATAATAGCTTTTGTTTCGAGTCAAAAACTTCGTCAAATTCGCGTGTGAAATGTCGCAATCGTTATAGTTTCTCAGTTTTGAACTGTTGTATATCAAAGCTATGTGAAATAATATATTACCAAAAAAACACAAGGAGTTTTTCAAAGAGACAAGTTTTAAAGTATGCTGTTTAAATCCACAAGCTATGAGGAGTGTATCACTGCGTGTTCATAATGAGGAAATCCTTATGGTAACTAAAACTGTAAGGCCTTACTTGAAGATGAAGAGGTTTGAGCCCTCTTAGCCTGAAAGAGAAAAAAATCGGCTACTTAAATTCGGCGTCCTCAATTTC
>JANCMC010000009.1:843031-854973 GCA_024363005.1 Charaxes varanes
CGCGTTATAAAACTAAAAATTGACTAACAGCTCTTCGAAAATTAGAGGGCATTAAATGCATAAATAATTTTCATAGGCCCAATTGAATAATGAATACAAATATTGGTCGACTATAAATAATTCATGGCGGGTCACTCTGAGCATTAGTGAAATATGTACGGGGCAACAGGCGCCACGGCCCATGCACGTAGCTGTGTCAAGAAAAACAATGGCCGATAAAAAACGGGCGTGCAATATCAAAATAAAGTCATCTTCGGACGTGAGGCGAAAGTCCAAGCCGGGCAGGCCATCGGTCGCATTAATGATGCATTCCTGGAAACCGTCATATCGGTAATATGGGAAACCGCTTCGGATTCGGTTGGAATTCCTGTGCGTTTTCTTTTGATACGCGATTCTCTGAACGTAGCTGTATTGGGAGTACGAAGGCGAATTAAAATTGTGACATTATCGGGATCGGTTGTGCATTAAATTTATTATCAACATAAAACTGTTTATGAAATACTTTGAACTAGTACATGTAATGGAATAAGTATTACCGTATATAAGGAGTAAAATACTCCTAGTCAATCAAAGTTATAATCCAAGTTCAAGTTTTTGTATTTCTGTACTCTTTAGTACTGTATGGTAATTTGCAGTAATAATGCAAAATATGTTTATATTTATACGAATTATACGTAAATGTTACATCAATACTTTACCAATGGTTAGGCATGGAGCAAATGTTAAAATTAATTAAATCTTTTGTGTTTATGTGAATGTTATAGTTGAAACTTTTATTATTTATATGATAAATTCAGTTCATTTAATTGTTTTGTATTTCTATGAATTCCTTTTTGGACACTACTAGTATACATGGACAACTTTTGGGCTTATGAGGACTTTTTTTTGCTGCAATTTTTATCAAAATCTTTGATTTTCATATTAATAAGCGAGATACATGTATATCGCTATTATACTAGCTGTTAAAATTGCAAGAGCTAACAGACCTTTTTAATCGGACTCTATCAAAAATACGAGCGGATGTCTACTACCTATAAGCACGTCCATCATTCATTGCACGTCCTGTGGTTTGCGAGATTAGTGTAGATTGTGTTAGGTGAATTTTTGTTTTTATATATAAAGATTTATGCGTTTTCTACTTAAAATTTTAGCAATATCTTCATATTGTCAATGAGCTAGCTTTTGTTTTTACGTCTCGAAAAGCTGTAGTTCTAATAACTTGCGGCAGAGAATTAAAACAAGTTACACCATATGTTATTTGGATCTCACAGTTGTATTATCGCTTGTGATGGGCTAACCCTGCGTGCTGCCAAGCGAGTGCCAACAGCCGTTAGGTTAAGTAGGATCACCTGCCAAGCCCGTGGAATTACCAGGCGATCATAGCGTAGCAGGTACCGTTTAGTGCAATTTGCTCGTGGAAACGAATCTGAGGAGCGCGTGTTCGCCGCGGGGAGAGCGCGCGGGTGGGCCGCCCGTCTCCACGTTAAAGACCTCTTGTGTTTACGAGGGCTTATTGTAATTGAATCTAGCTTATTTATCTGATGCTTTATTTCACGATGTGTAAAATCGTACGAGATTAGTGTTCAAATAATCGATGAGAAGAATTGAGGCAATTAGAAGGACTTGAAATATGCCTAAATATGCGCAAAAACAAATGACAATCTGTATAGTGTAATGGTTGGTTGGAAGTTTCAACGCTTAGAATAGTATGCATTCTTTGTACCTCATTACTCAATATTAAATGCTGCTATGTGTAGGATCTCAGAAGGTATACATATATAGGCACGAATTAATCCCTCTATACAAATAGCCCCGTCTAAGGCGCAAGCCCCCAATATGTTTCTGTATAGGAAGAGGTCATGATTTATGTAGGGTTTGACGCTATAAGCTGTTTATTTATCGAGTAATCGACGATTCGCCATTTGTGGAAATTCGTAATTTTTCTTCGCGGATCAAGCGAAATGCCTAACGTTATCTCCCATAGTTTACTGGCTAATATTAATTTTCAATTATTAATAATGTAAGACGTGCCTCGTTTGTAACTAGCTGTTTAATTTCCTCTTAGGAATCGTTGTTATCATCGTATATATGAAATCTTGTATTTCTCTGTAGTATTTAATCAAACTCAAAATATATTAATACAATGTACTTGGTTTAGAAACACTTGTGTAACGTTAATTTTTATTTGAAAATATTGTTTTCATGTAATGTGAAGTATTGATTTATAAGCTAAGCTTACTAGTGCTTAGATAATATTAGCTCTCTCTTTTTTCGCTAATTCTGGCTGAAACTTAATCTCTCCATTTAGCATATATGAAAAACGCAAATCTATACTGTATATATAAATAAAATTGAAATGGTCTAAATTTTTTTTTACTAACTGCATATGATTATAAATATAATACTTATAAAAACGCAAGTAAAAAAAGTCTGACTGTTCCGGGTAATCTTCGAAATGGCTGGACCGATTTCGACGGTAGTTTCACTTGCAGATAGCTGAAGTTGCAAGGAGTAACATGGGCTACTTTACTCTTCGAAGAATTATGAGAATCCCGCATAAAAAAAGTAAAACCGAAAACATTTTCTTTAATGTGCTATCAATTGCCCTTTTGAATTGATGGTAGCCCTATGGTGGAGAGCTATCCTAACTCTTGTTATAATACATTTAATAGCGAGTTTACGACTGGCGAGACTTGTGTTCAGGCAAATTGAAAGTTAAATTTATTGGATACGAAACGAGCGCTGCTAATTGATATTCGATAATTGGTGGCTTAGGCATGTAAAACCTCCCCGACAACTGTAACTCTACACACAGATAAATTGACACGTCTGCCTGTACGCTTTTCATTAATTAGTATTGTCTAACGGCTTTTTATGAATAGATTAAATTAAAGATCAACTTTGATCAACTGAATTTTGATCAAAGTTTTGATTGAAGATTGTGTTGTCGTTTTCTTTAATACATTAGTTAAATTAGTACTAAATCTTTAAACATAATAAAGCACCTTCCTAAGTATAATGAAGCCCTAGCTCCTGAGCTAGTTCAAACTGTGTTGATATGTTTGAAACACTGAGCGTTGCCACCGCGCGTTTTTTGTTGCTCGTTTGTGGATGCCCTTACTCTTTCCGCGGCAGGTGTCCTAAAAGATGTCACCGCTAGTTACAGTCGTTTTAAATTGTTGCTTTTAGTTGATTGCGTACACATGTCGACGTACAGACAAACCAATACACGCGTAATACATTATTGTTTGACCCTTTGATCGATTGTCGTTTGATTGCCTTGAGTTTAGACTATAGCGTGGACAACTCAACGGGTACAGGACCTTCGATCCTCGTCACCATTATTCTATCGTCACACCTAACTTTTAACACAAATATTACGTTTAATTGGAGAGGGAACTAGTATATTAGGCATTCCTAAAGCATTCCTAGACCTTAGTGTTGTAAAATGTCTATGAGTAGTAAAAGAGGGCAAGAATACTGTCTTATTTTTTTAGTCCTATACTCTAAAGGGCAGTGAGTTATGTGGTTTGGCAATAACGTGTACGAGCATATTAAAGTGTCTATGAATTAATTACAACAATAACTATTGGATATAACACATAGTCTTCTTAAAAAAAGAGATTTGGGCGACGTGGATGGTGAACTTTTGGAGTCATTAAAAACCATACGCAGCGAATTATAAGGTGTTTTAATGTCGGTAGTTCAGATAATCAAATGCGGGGCGAATCTTTTACGGCAAACCTTTATAGCGCTGATTAGATTATAGCGGTGGTGCCTACCTATTTTTGGGTAACAATTATATTCGGTAATAAATTGTTGCTAAATTATGTTTTTTATTGCCTGTTTTTTTGTGACATTGGAGATATTTTGAGATATTATATTTTATTATACATAACCAATCATTTTTTAAATTATGTTATATGTCATCGCTTACATCATGCCACACTTAGAGACCGTCAAGACAAGTATAATACATGCGCCTGCCCGTTGCCCCCCTTGTTATATAAAATAAAACTGCTTAACAGCAATTGTCTAGTTAAAAGTTATGAAATAAGACAGATACATTGCATTCACACATACATGCAAATCGAACATGGAACGCCACCAACGAAGTAAGCATTCGCAGTACTCCACCATAAAGGTCATCGCCTATTGTCCTCGCACGACTAGACGACAAAAAACCGCCCTTAACCGCTCACGCCCATTAGAATTGCAGCGCCTCATTAGCGGACACAAATCTACATAAAGTACGTCGTAACCTGACGGCACTCTAATAAATACTGTTGACAACAGCTGTGCGTCAGAGATCGGCCGATAAGGGTGGGGGCTGCGCATGTCATCAGGAATGTTTTCTGTATGGCAGCTTGTGGCCCGTTCGCGGATTTGTCTGATTTTAAATGTATAAGGAGACACGAGGAGCCTAATCCATAAAAAAAGTGTTTTAGACGGCACGTCAAACAGTGGTGCCCGGTTCATGTCTCTGATTGATGTTAGTTATGAGATTGTGGGGGTTCCGAGGATGACTACAGACGGCAGTCGATCTTCATTCGCTTTTTCTTCTTCTAAATAAGATCGTGGGCAAACTCCAGAAAACTTACGGACCAACTTAGTCGTCACCCAGGCAGATCCATATGAAGACGGAGAGAGGTGGATTCGATTTTGCCATACTGCCTAAGACAGTAATTACTAGAGGGATCGAAGGGAGGCTTTTGCCCACATGTGCGACGGTTTATGCTCAATAAGATAAGATAATATAGGATATGATAAAAAGATCTTTGTCGTGGTATACCTTGCACATCATACCTACACGATATAGTCGTGTCTACAACCACCTCCCACTGTGAGGCGTCATGGTCGATTGAGGCGATCGTGACTATTTTAGTAATTTAATTATTCTGTCAACTTTAAAAACTATTGCCCGAACAATAATGAAGAGATATTTCATATTAAGCAAAAACATTTGTCTCACTTAAATGGTGGATATTAGACAGAGCTGTCATCGTAACGTACTCAGTCGGTGATGTTCGTATTTGTAATTTTAAAATGAAATGGAAACCGTTTATTTTTGAGCATCATATCTACATACGTACTTAACTACTATCTACAAATGACAAAGTAGTGACATTTAAATATAAATATAATTACGGGATGTGTAGTGTGGTGACCGCAAAAAGGTGTAACCTCTCAGCCTGTGGGCTGTGTAGCAAAGGGTAACATCCCACTCCCACCGCTGATTTTCAGAGGCCACCTTGCTTCCACAAGTGGCAGGAGCGTGAACGATGTAAATTATTATTATATTCATATTTTATAAGTTATATGCTAGGAAATATTAATTTCAGAATGTTAGAATGTTCAGAGACCTAAATGTCGTCTGCCTGAGGCCATTTAGGCATCACGCCTGTAAAATCATGTAGGCAGTTAGTTGAAGCCGTGACCCCGCGCCGCGCTAACCGGGTCTACCTCACCGCAGTACGCTCACCCCCCGAGTTATTAATTTAAATGTACTTTTAAACATTCCGAGGAATGGCCGAATCGCCGCGGGGAATTCGGAGCGAGGCACGTTTTTTGTTTGAGCGGCTCCGAGAGAGAACCGCGGATGGCCGCTATGATGGATGGCGGTGGCGAGGTGGGGGGCGGGACCGGCCATTAAAACACGATAAGCCACGGGCGGCTTGTCCGCCGCGATTTGTGTGTTTGTGCACTTGTCTTCATACGCGACTCCAAACAACGTATCAATCTTCATTTCTTATTCTCGAATAGGGCAGCGCTCCTTCTCGTTCGAGCCTTAAGGAAAGCGACAGTGTTGCTTACGTTTTCGTTTTTTACTCTCATAGACTCGAACACGTAAGAACCTCTTGGAAAGCGATGGCACTGTCTAAGATGCAATATTAGGAATGTTGAGACTTTTCCATTTTTTTAATGTCACTTTGTCGAAGAATAACGTCCAAGAGCGCATCAAGACACGCCTATATAAGAAGGTTCCGTATCTGATACACAATAAAGGTATTTGCTAAATAACTTCAATAGTTTTTGGCCATCTCGCTGAAGATAATTTTCCCAATGAGTTATTAGCACGATCTATCAACATGTTAAATTTCAAGTATTTACATCTTATAGTTTGGAAATTCTATCGAAGGATCTACCTTGTGGACGGACGGACGTAGAGAGCGGAACTATAAGGGTTCCTTTTAGGACTATGGAACTCTAAAAATTAAAACAACGAAATATAGTAAGGAATATTTTACAGCAGTTACTTACTTGGTCTAGAATCCGTAGCGTTTATAATAGCAATGAAACAATATCTAGAAAAATGACTCCCACCCTGTCATTAATCCACCAGCTAAGCTGGCAAATAGACTGAAATGGTAAGGACTCGACTCAATACCGACCCTTTTGGGTTACTTCTAGTACGCGAGTGAAATTGAGTTTGATTGAAAATGGAATATTAAGCATATACCTATATAAAAAAAATTAAAATCCTAGAGATCCTATTAAAGATATTTCCACGAAGTACCGTCAGATCCCATCAAAACTATTAAAGTCATTTAGTTTTTCCATCACACCCACAGAACACTGTAGACATTTTTACTATAAAGTCATATGAAGTTTTAATTTATTATATGTTAATTTGCATAGTAAGTATTGTAATTGATGGGTTCATATATACGTTCCGTATGTAAAAAAAACTAATCTGAATATTTTCGCCATAAACTTTGGTAATTAGCTTCAAAATATGATAAGATGTACCAGGAAATCGTCGCACCGAACAAAGATACCAGCGGCGGAATTTGCAAGTTAAACTGGCTACCGGTGCCCACGTATCAATGTAAATAATTATTATTTAGTTTTTTTATTTATTTATTTGACAGGGGGAAACGGGCAGATGTTAAACTTGATTTAAAATATAATAAGAACAAGAATAAAAATGACTTTTTTGATAAACATCACACTGCATATAAAAATATACAATAAAAACTAAAACCTGTAGTCATAAAACATCAAATAACAGCAAGTGCACAACGAGTAAACACAAAACTAGTCTTTGTGCCAAACAGAGGTTAATATGTATCGAAGTATGTAAGTAATACGAACTTAACAAAAAATATTCTTCTTTTCAGGTAAGTGACTCTAAATACAACATCAAATTCATTTGCAAGGAGACAGGTAAGTTGTTACAGGTAAGTGTACACTTTTTTGTTCTTTTTATGTTACTTACCTTACTATGTAGCACATTTAAAGCCTCAATAGGCTTGGTTTATCTTATTAAAAAGGAAAGCTTACGTTACATACAATGTTAAGGTGTTACATTGCACGTTAACACAACATGTATACAGTTTTAGTCTATAATCTAAAAATAGTAAAATTGAAAATTGCTTAAAATAAAAATATAACACATCCAAAAGAAACTAAATAATTATTATAATACATGAGTGCTATGGTAGTATTTTAAGCTTCTCTTTGAAAATCGTTACGTCCCACGTAAATTGTTGTACCCTCAAATTCCCAACGTAACAGTAGAGCGTTACAAACATGTAAATTGAAATAAAATTGTCATTATATACAAGTGTATATTCAATAATGACGATTACATTATTGTATACAATATCTGTTAGTTGTAAACAGTTTAGTTGTTTGTAAGGCGTAAAAAGTGATACTGTCACCAAACACGTCCACTTCAGCCTTTAAAAAAATTGTTAATTATTCTACACATTAAATATGCTACAATTATAGGTCTCTTTAAAAAATGCAACGGGAAAAATGTGATTCTATGTGTACAATTGTTCAAAAATATAATCAATGCGTGTGTGTTTGTTCCCCGTATTAGGCAGGCTTCAGATTAACCCAGCAGGTGATCTTGTAAAGTTTGGTAGCGATCTGATCAATTGAATTGCTTTTTTTTTTATTAATTTTACAGTTGTGTTTATGTATAGATTGTAATTTTTAAAAAGAAACTTAAAAAAAACGGACAAATACGAGTCAGACTAAGGGTTCCGTACCGTCACGTAATACTTTATCGAGTTAAATTAAGGTTTATTCTTTTCAAAAGGTTTTTTTGAATTTGACAAAGTTGTAATTTTTTTTTGACGCAACAAGAAACTTTTTGAAGTTTTGCACATACTTACTTGTGCTACAAGATGTAGCTTCTTGTCAAATTTCATGATTCTTCGTCAACGAGAAGTACCCGTATAGTATAGGTTTTGGTTTGTTTTGCAAATGTTTGGGAAAGTTGACATAAGCGGCCAAATCCTTTGATTGCGTACACTTAGGTGACTAATTTTTCACAGCCTCAAGAGACTGTAGACCTCACCTCAACGCGTTCCTGAGAAAAAGGGTCTTGACATACAGATAGAGGGATAACGAAGGGTTTTTAGCTTTGTAAATACGGAATTCTAAAACAAATTATGTTTTCGTGTCATTACTTCTTCTTCACTTGAGAAATTAAGATTTTGATTGCATTGGCAAGGCTGGACTAGTCCGCTGGTATATTACAATATAGAGTATACCAAAAATTGGGGAAATATAATATTTCGGGAGCCGACTAGCAACGCCGCGGGACGTCCACTCTTCAATAATGCAGGAGATGGTTTACGACGCTAAAACGCGTAACTTTATGATAATATTGGCCATATAATTTTATTGCCCTCGTTAGCAATTTGTAAAGGTTAAGATAAAACATTTCGTAAGTAAGCAGGTGGGCCCCGTCCAAATGCTAAGAGTAAACAGAATGTCACCGCGTAATAACACATGAGCGACGATTCATATGTAACGAATGGTATTCTATAGTAGTTAGTACACAATTTATAAGGAAACTTTGTCATCTTTATATATAAAAATCTTTATATAAATTTCTGGAAAGGTTTACGAATAAAGAAATAACAACTAAGAAAAAAAAGGCAGAGTTGGTCGCAACTTCGTAATATGTAGTTCCAGTGGATTCCGTTCGTACCTTTCGTCTGGTCGTAAATCGCTCAAGACAACGTCTGCCGGTTCCGCTAGTATAATATGTCTCTAAATACATTTTCTATGGACGCCATAACAGTCAATAATGGAACGACGGTCATTATTAAACTTAATTAGTTATTAAACATCGATTTGTTATCTATCAAAATTAGTGTCTTGCGCATGTTGGTATTTGCTGATATGCGAGTGTCTGTATGTTGGTATATGTTTTCAAACGACATAGCTCATTCCCTCATTAGCATCGATATCGCCGCGAGCGGTGCGCGATATATCGATACATTAGTGAGACGCGGTGGGTTTACATGCAATGCAACGTCGATAAAGATATTTGTATGGTTTACGTTTGCTACCGATTATTTATTAAACTACAACTCTTAAAGACTACACTACACACGGGTCACAAGTCCCAGGCATCGCTGAGGTTCCTTCGTTTATAACGCCATGGACTCGGCACGCGCACTGTAAATGCATGGAATGCTAAGAAATTCTTATCTCTACATGCAGTCTATACCTAGAGTAGTTCTAATAAAATCATCCTCACATCATCATCAACCTATCACACTCTAGTGCGGGATAATGACCTCCCCTTATATGCGCCATTTCACCCTGTCTTCGATTTGACGCGCTCAGTTTATGCCAGTACTGTTTTGCAAGGCGTCATCCTATCAAGTTGACGGGCTTCATCTACTACGTTTTCCAAGTCATGGTCTTCATTCAGTAACTGCTGGTTTGAACGCGTTTTTGATGTGAACTTACATGTTGAGTTGATTTTAAATTATAATTCGCCCATTTATTGAAGAGGTTAGGTTAGGGGAGTACGATGGAAATCCAGCTGTTGGGAATTGGTCAATTGGGAATGGAACTAAGCTTTTCAAGCATTATATAGAACCGTTTGTCCAGTGAGATATCGAGCGTCGATTTTTAATCTACATTTGAGTAGTACATCATGTAACCTTTGCACGAGGCAGCCTCGCAATTCTCTCGTGGGGACCGACAGGCACTCTCGGCGCCGCCCCGTGTCTCGGCACTTCAAACGAGCGCCGCTAATAACCGAAATAAACAACCCCGCAAACAAACAAACGTGTACCGACAGAGGGGATTTTAGCGATTTATCGGCGCGAAAAATGTTCGTGCGAGAGTATCAGGTTTCTTTTATAAGCTTATGTAGCTATACTCTTTAATACATATTATCCGAATATGTAGCTATTACATATTATACGTATATATTTGGTATTAAAATTTGCATTGATCGATTTCAAATAAAAGAAAGAAAGAAAAACCGGCTTAATACTTCTCATCAGAAAAAACGAAGCACTTCCATTTTATTTGACATACAGATATCCCTAAATATGCCCAATATTCTGAAAATCCTTACAATACATAAGTTTGCAAGGTGTTTCGATTTTTCTGCAAATGCAGAGTTATTTTTCCTTTCGTTTATTTGAAAATCAATCAATACAAATTTTTATACCAAATCCTGTTCACTAAGTATTGTGTTTCTGCAGGTGAGTTGCTTGAGCTTCTTGGGCCTTGAAGAACCATGCGCCGTACTCGTATATTGCATATACAATGGTTAGTTATACTGGTATTCGCAATGGTATTCGCAAGCGTCTATAGGCTGCGATGGTTACTTTCCATATGCTTATTTGGGGTCGGGGTCAGGTATCATATCTAGTACATATTCAAATTTCAGATCGTCCTATTTAGTTAAGCCCTTTAAGTTCACCAGGCTGCGTGTGAATTAAGAATTGTCTCTAATAATAATGAAAAGAGACGGTGTGTCAAACTCAATAAATATCAGAAGATAGCGAGAGAGACGAAACACAATTCGGGTTTATCGGTTATCAGTTGATGGACTGTTGTTAAGAGCCTTTGCAATTTTCGTGCCGCAAAAATAAACGACGAACTCAGTCCGAAAGATAACTTCGTCGTGGGGAATTTGTGCTTAAAAGCAATTTTATCAGCAACTTTGATAAATGCGAGAGAAATATTCAATTACATTCTATGTAGGCATATTATCGCCTCTGGCGTGCATTAAGTATTGTGAATTTTATATAGTTGTGCCCTTATCGGGGCCGTGTAAGAAATGCGTTTCGCTTAATATCTCTGAATGTGTCCTCACGTAGTAATATCTTAAGCCAGCGCCCGGCAACGTAAGTTTATTAAGCCAATTAAAATTTAAATATCCTCGTACGTTACACGTTTTATAGGGCCCCTGATAGTGTTGGGAGGATTCGTGGCCACAAAAATAATCAAAGGCTTCAACGGACCAATACAAATGTAACAGAATTAACAATCGCAGAATTGAGAGCGGAGTTGGTTACTGGTGACATGGCGCGTTCGATATTGGATATTAGATTATTTCAAATTATTTCGCATAAAGCCATAAATGAGACAGAAAGATAACTTTTATTTGGCGCATACATAACACTGTAAATATTCACAATTACAAACAGTAAAATAAACCTTATAAATTATTATATTGCCTACAGTAAGATAGGCCCCAAGACGGTTCGAAACCTCTCAGCTGACATGTTGAAAGTGGAAGAATCCTTACTTCCTACGCTGATTTTCGGAGGCCACCGAGTCGCCTCCAGAAGACAACAGAGAAAGTGTGCAGGAAATGCAACGCTATAATCCGAATGCCCTACTATCAACGTAAAGGTTCAAGCACAATCATAAGCCTTACTATATGTGCAGCCCAGTCCACCCGCGCTCGGGGCGATCGTATTCATCCGAGATTTATGCTAGCCCGGGCTTTTGTTTACACACGGCGGGCCGGTCAGCTGTCGGCAACCTATAATTAATTCACGTGTGGCCCACGAGAGTTAAGTACGAATAAACTTTTAACAAAAGTGCGTACTCATTTGTCAAAGGCCTGCAACGCATCTGCGTCGGTAGATGCATGATACAGCATAAACATGTATTTATGTATTACTTGTTTGTATATAACGCGTGTAAGTACAGACTTATCTCTT
>JANCMC010000009.1:863122-876144 GCA_024363005.1 Charaxes varanes
GAAGCCGTATACACTATTTCCATATCATAAAATTTTATTTTACTTATTTCTTTAATTTTATTTAATTAATTTACAATTTTTAACTATCCGAATCAACAAACAAAAGTATTCATTCTTTAAACTTGACAATAAATTTTTTATATCACAATTTCAAATGCCAGCTATACAGATGGCATCTTAGTCTTTATATAAATTATTTTAATTGCGTTATTACTATAACTGTTACAAATATTATGTAAGCTAACGCTGGGAATATATGAAAACTAAAACGGATTTTGAGTACGACGGATTTTTTATAGCATTATACAACAAATAATTGTTATAGCAAGAATAAAAATATTGGGACTTAATCCAACTAATTTTATAAAGACAATCTAAAAATTGGGACCTACTAAAAATCAGGAACTTAACTAAGTAGGTTTCCCTTTAGGGTCGGATGGGCATTGCGATATACTATGTATCTATATTATATTATGTTACGTATCTACATCTTTGCTTTGTATTTAGTTTTAATTTAGATATTAGTTTTCTTTGCCTTTCATGTAATGCAGTGCATTAAGCCAAAGTAATAAAAGTTTATCTTTGATTCATCATTCTTAAAATTACTTACAAACTTCTTTAGGACTTGTCTTCAGCATAGGCCTTAAAATAAAGTGACTCTCTTTTATATTGCTCGTAAACAGCACCTTAGCCATTTAACATATATTACCAAAGCTGGTATTTTCATTTAGAGTTAAACTATGTGAAAATTATGCTATAAATAAATGTGTACGATGTCATGCCAATGGATTTGATAATTGCATCTTGTACCTAATAGGTTTCAACCTGCTTTTCTATCGCCAAGCTATTAAATGTGTAATTATCTCGCTCTAGTTTAAATCAAATTCAAATAGCGCTTTGTAATATCTGTACTAACTACCGACACTAGTATTCTGTATTCTAATGTGGCAATAATTCATGAAAAGAAGACACGCGCCGGCATTAAGAATTAGCTATGCTCATTGAAGTCGCTCCGCCGTGAAACTGTATTGCTTATTTCACTTATTACCAACTATCGAAAGTGGGAGGTTTTGTAATATTGGTTTAAAGAATATATTCATTTTGAGTTCATTTGGTAAATATGTTTTTATAAATGGTTACGGAACCGCTGTCTATGAATCATTTTTGTATAGTTAATTTCAAATTAAAGACATTATTATTTTCTTAAATTTGCAGTAAACAAACAGCAAACTGCTTTAAATCTTCATTTTCGTTTTGGTTTTTTCTTTTAATTATGATGATATTATGTTCGTCTTAAACCATAATGTAAATCTTTTCTTTGCATACTGATAAGAACAACAAACACAAATGATGCAATTATAGATCATGTTCATAAAACGATAGGACGTCCAAGAAATAATTTCTAAAAGACCATTTCTAATCTGACCAGCTTGCTTGCCTGTTTGCCCCTTATTATATAAAAAACTAAATAAATTATTGGAAAAAAAAAACCAGCTTCCGACAATCACTCTGTGATCAAACTCCTAGACGACTTAAACAGCCGCCTGTTGCAAGTTCAATCAACTGTGACCTTTGCTATTCTATTACTGAACTGATTAAAAAAAAAGTTATTTAAAAAAAGAATCGCACAAATAGTCGGACCTATGAAGATCTTTATGAATGCATAAAAGAGGGAAAAAAAAACAACCGTACTCAAAGATGGTCGGAAAGATATTGCATATCTTGATTATCAAGATATGCAGATGTGAAGTATAAATGCAAATTTTAGTACAGGATATTGAAGACAAACCTAAATACATACATAAATATCCCTCTTAATAGTAAACCAGTAGGTTTTTTGTGGTAAGTTAAAAAAAATCGATGCAATGTTGTAAAGCATCATCAGGACATTACACAGACTTGGCAAAGGTTTAAATATAAATTAGTAAAGTTTTTCTTCGTCGGTTTACGATTAAGTTCGTTCCTTGTGAATTACCTATAAAGAATCTGTCTCCTGTGAGCCTGGTGCGAACATTTTCATCCAAAGTAAAGTCGACGAGTCGACTTTGATAATGTTCGTGCTAGGCTAAGTGAGAGTAGCGGTCCTTCTTAGGGTCACGCGGAGTTGCGTTATTAGCATTAATTAAAAGCGTGACATGATTAAGACTTGTCTCATGTGGACCTAGCACGGACATTTTCATCCTAAGTGAAGTCAACTCGTCAACTTGGGATGGAAATCTTCGTGTCAGGCCTAGTAATGATGCCCGTTTTGGAGCGAAACTTGCATTGAGGTACAACGGAAAGTCAGCGATGTATTGCACCGATTTTTCCTCGTTTTTATGCGCGGATTTAGGCAAAGTAATTTAGTTTCCACCTGGCGGTTAGTTTAATAGCCACTACTTAATAGCGCTATATCCACACGCTGACGGTATGAGCCAGTTACAAATCTTCGTCTAAGCTTCACTAATCCCACGGATTTATCCGGATCGTGTGATTTACCGTTGACAGCTGTCATCGTCTCGTACCGCGCTCTTTAGCACAGCTGCAACTCATTTCTTAATCGTAAGCTCTAACGAATTGTGTAGTTCTACTAGCTCCTAGCTTTTACCCGCGACTTCGCTCGCCTTATATGTTCATCCTTCGATGATACTTGATAACTGCATCTTCATGTTATCCCACTTGCAGTAAGGACATTAGAAAAAAAATAACACTTTTTAAAATCTTGTAAATTTCTTTTTAGGAAAGAATGACTAATTATGTTTTTTAATGTGTTAAATATCTATGGCGGTATAATATAAAACAAATATTTGAAAGTTAGCTAGCTATTGAAAAATTTATCAATCAAGTATAAATTTGATGACAGTACATTTTCATCGTAGTCTCCTACGCGACTGATTACCCTGCTATTGTTATACCCCACCAGGGTCTCAAACAAATATGAATAAACAAACCAGGGACAAAAGTAATACCGTGCAATACAAATATTTAAAGTAGGTATTTTATATGAAGGGTCAACATCTTGTCAAGAGCTGTACCTATTACTGCACACAGCTTGAGATCTTGTCTCGCGTCTCCAATTAGAACAAAAGTTGACTACTTCGCAGTATAGAGTATATTAACCTATAAAAGCCGCCTGCCATTTTGTTGCAATTATTTGAATGCTGACTTGAAACTATTTTTAATTTATTAATAATATAATTTGTTTCAGTACTAGCTCATCCACCAACCTTTCATAAAATATTGTATACTAATTGATTACGTCCAAATGTTTATCCACATGCATTAATTGACTTTCCGGGAGATTAAAGAAAAGCAAGAATTTTTTCCACTTTACATAAATCTTTCGCGGATTTACGTATAGTAAAAAGAAAGAAGATTTGTGCAAAGGTGTATCCGGATTGCTAAACATACAACACCGCCTTCAAAACCTGAAAATAGTTAAACGTAGAGTGAAGACGCTGGCAAATGCTGATGATATGTATAAAGCAATATGGAGGTTACATAATATTCTTATATACATATGTGTATGTATAGATGATATTTTAGCAACGTTAGCCGTACAGGCATTTCCTAGGATAATTGAGTCGTAAACAAGCAAAACCCTTACCGCTCTGCCCACGGCTCAAACGCCGATGCATAAAATCACCACGGGGGGGCCTACCAGGGAATTACTCCCGGCCACTTTATGGGGGGGAGCTGGGCTGGGTTTAATTAATCCGCATAGATGTATTTATGCCCCCGAGGGTATTGTATATGGCGGTATACAGAGTAATTAATAAATATCATCTAGACTAGAGCAATCTCAGGTCATGCTTCGAGATGCTGCGAAACGGTCATGCAACGCTTTAAATAGAGGTATAGGCCACCTGGAATTCTCTCAAACACAACGAAATGCGACAACAATACCATCACTTGACGTGACAGCATTGCCGCCACTTCACGCCGATCTTATATAAGAGAGGTACTGGTACCTGGACGCGCCGGCACAATTTGGCCGCAGAACAAAAGGACCGCAAGCATGTTGCTACCTTTAATTAGGTAGGCAAGAGCAAAGGAAAGAAATGGAGTAAAAGGATATAAAGGTAGATGGAGAGACGAAAAAGGGAGCGGGTACTACAGTATGACTACTATACTGATATAGGGGGAGTGACGATAGCAGCTAAGGTATCCTGTAGCTCAGGTAGCTAAGGTATATACGGTAGTCCGGAGTCGCATATCCGTGCTGGATCTGACCAGTTCTCGGACAGATAAAAAGGAAGATCCACCCCTAAGAGACAAAACACTGCATTGCACAATGATTTCCGGACTTCAAATTAAGACATCTGCCAACAGAGAGATGTAGAGTACAATGTTTGTGCTAATGAATCGGCTTGTCAGTTGCTAAGTCATCATCAAGTAAGCTTGTTTGGCGCCTTTGTTACATACACCATATATGACTAATGTTTCTATTTCTTATCTACTAAGCTTGTGTTAGAAGTAGGTACCATGTTAACCCAGCGGGGTCCAAACTTTTTTTTAACGAGAACATGTAAATTCATCGCCTGACGGTAGCTTATTGCCAATTAAGAGACCGGTAAATACCGTGGCGTTTAATTCAATCGATTCCACATCTGAGCTGATCAGGTATCAATTGAGCATTCCAGCCGGGCCGGTCGTAACACGGCCGTGTTTATGTCCGAAGTTGGCTTTAAGCAAACTATTTCACGTGGTTTTGCTTAATTTATTCGCCTCGTGTTTGTTTAAACCGCTACCTGGGGCGTGCGAATTTTCTCGCACAAACACTACACCTACGTTTATTACTATACTCTATAATATGGAAAACGGTTACTAGTATAGAGCTAATATTTTGTTTGTTATTCTTTAAGAGTATTGTTTTTCATTTATTGCAAACTTAATATAATATATAAAATTATCGTGTCATAGTGTTTGTTACCGAGCTGCTCGGAAACAGCTTCAATTATTTTTATGAAAATTTTTGTGCGTATTTCATCAGTTATAAAATATTTTTAAAGCCCTGAGTGATAAGGGTGACCAACGCGGACGAAGTCGCGAGGTACAGCGAGCTATATAGCGAAATGTCACCTAACGCGAATGCTGAAAAAATGCGGGACGTATAATTTGAAACTCGGTAGGGACGTAGTTTATTTATTTACTTATTTAGTCGACATCCCCTAAGAACGGATTTTGCGATAAGTCACGTGTCACTATGTTCGTACATACTAGTATGTGATTTTACCATGAAGCCAGCTTGATAGTAAATAACCACTGCACCCTATAGGCGCTTGCAATCACAATAGTATTCACTAGTGTGTAATAGTGACTTTTTACCAAAATATTTATTTTTTCATTTATTTATATTCATGCATTGTATTATGGGAAAAACACTTTACCACCGCAGAATGCGGATCTGCACCTTTTGTAAAATGTGCCCAAAGAGCTTACCACTGTATTCGAACTCACTTTTCCCCATAATTGTAAATCACCAAAATACATGAACTGTAAACCTATGATAGTAAATGTTTTGACATCCTATGTACTTACATTTTTGGCAATTTTATTATTCACATATTTGATTTCATATTAAGTGGTGACATTTTCAAATAAAACTATGACTGGTTTTAAAATTAATAACATCTCGTGTAAGAAAATATTATTTGGCGAACAACGGCAAAATGATTTAATCCAATAAAACCTTAATTCCGTGTACTGAAACCCGATATTGGTTTGAGGAAATCCAATCGTTCGGAAGGAGGCGCCCTTCGAATATGATGTTGCTCGTTTGGCTGGAAACAAATATGGCTGATGGAAGGGATGATAAGTGGGGAGACAAAGGTCGGCGCGGACAAAGCGGTAATCAAGATATCAGATGATGGCTGCGTCAAGCGATAGGCTTCTGACTGGTATTTAAAAAGCTGGAACAAGGCCCCAATTGCGCATATACCTACTGATGTAGGAGGACAAACTTAAATCTACAAGACACTTTTTGTGCATTAAGCTTTTAATCTAAGTTGTAAGAGAAACAGAAAAAATAATAATAATAATTGTAGATGTCTTAATAAGACAATCGCTTAAGTTAATCCTTACGCTCACGTATGACGACTCATAAGTCGTAACTATTAAGAAACATATGAACTTTATAATCGCATCAGTGTATGCGACATTTAACCATTACAGTTTGTTAATCACTAATGAACCCGACAGACATTGTCTTGCTCTAATTTAGGCTCCTCTGCTATTAGACAGTGAACCAATTATGTTCTTTCCACAAAATATAACACTGGACGAATGTTTTATGAAATAATATTTTACATAACACGCCAGTTAAAAGATCAAGTACGAACGTTATCTATTTGAAGTATCGTATAAATCAGTATTTTGAAATAATCTGTCAACTATGCCTTACATTATTTTCGTTTAATCATTCCCTGAAATAGGGGGAATGAAACAAAATAAACCGAATTTAAAACGATCCAGCGGTTCGAGTCTTAGCGAGACTAACGAACAATTAATGTTTTATATAGATTACTAATACTTCAAATATATCACAATTTTGTCATAATCGCTGGAGCGTATGACTTGAAACCCACCGTATCGATACGACTTAATTATTTGCTGCTAGTATTTTATAACTTCACACTTTTCCATACTTCAAAAATGCATGTCTTTGCCATAATCGTTTGAGCCTGTGACTCGGGGCACACCGCACCAGTACAGCGGATTAGGGCACGCAGCGAAGCGCACGCGCGCACCAGACCCGACGTAATGCCCGCGGCGCCGGACCTGTCCGCCGAGATAGTGCCTTATGCTTTGTTTGCGCCATATTTTTTTGCAGCATATTAGATTTTGAAACGTTCAATAAAACTTTTTTTATCATCACGAAAACCAAATTTCGTGTTTTACGTTCCTCTATAAAAGACAGGAGGTATTGCTTTAAAGGGCGCTTATAGTTAAAGGAAGTTCTCACATTGGAATCCTAACCGTTCATTGTTTGAGATTGCCCCGTGATAGGTCTCCTAATACAAAATCTCGAAAACCGCGGTGCATATAAGGATGAAATTTGGCAAGGAGGTAGTGTATAGTTAGTCGATATCCACTAAGAATGGATTTTCGATAGAGCCAGAGTAAATAGATCAAAGGGCAAGTTTAATTTTATACGGACGTTGTCGTGAGAAACAGCTAATTCTATATATTTGAATGTTATTATTTTAAATAGATATATAAATGTGTATAAAAATACACGTTTAAGATTCTTAACAATCTCTCGTCGGAATCCGTATAAATATTGAATACGTATGACATATTTGAATAACTACCAACCGAATGCATCGCAACTTAATTTCAGCGAATTTTTTAAATAACCAGCATACTAAAATAAACAAAAAGCTTCCTCGTTTCGAGCGGGACGTATTATTTTACGCCCTCGCGTATTGAAACTCGCTCTCAATTAAGGGTACCGCCTTTTTATCGCGCACGGGCAAAAAGCGTCCATTACGCGGTATTACCAACAGACGCCTTTTCAAGTCCGCACAAAGCGCGCCGCACTGCCAAAGAACCTTCGAGTGCTTAAATCTTGGAATAAAGGTTTGGCCGCACATGAAGCGGACGATGGCTATATATTTATTTTTAATTTTATAAGTGTTTGTTTTGATGGTGTTTAATGTTTCTTTGTTTTACTTAATTTATAGAAAGTTTTTTTATTCTTAACTTAATGCCAGTGATACATACTTGTTACATTGAACCTTCAACCGAACGACTCAAACAAAAAAGTCTATCAGAAACATAAATGCGGACCAATCAAAGAGGAGAAATAAAAAAATTCCATGAGAACAAAAAAATATTTTGCCCTGCTATCATCACTCAATGCCAAATAAACTTTTTCGAACAGGTGTAATGAAAATTGTATATTTTTTCTTTTAATATCAATTCAATCGTGCGCAATACTTAAGCTCTAAAACGATAAACCTAAAACTTAACAAAACAACAAAATATGACAGGTATAAAAAGCCTTAACATAATTTAAACATCGGATGATTCTTGTATATTGAAGTATAAGACTACGATATATAAGGCAACGATATCTATTAACATTTCGCACGCTGCTACTGCGACCCCAAGCATTACTTTCCACCAAGTTACGTTAGGTTTTCAATTTTATAAAAGCGCTGCAGAAACAAAGAAGATTTGGAGGGCCCCATTGAATCGAAATCCCGTCTTACATGTCCTATTGCCTATTGTTCCCGAGCAGCGCCATTTTTGGGCCCTTTCTGTATATGCATTGAAGGTAATGCGATATTGTATTGTGTAACTCAGATGGAATTTCGGTATCGAATGATCTGTTTTGTGCCAAGGAGATTGCCGGCCTTTGTAGCAGTTTGCGCTATTTACGGATTGTCTTACAGACTGTTGCTAACACCTGGTTTGGGGAGATATGGACACTTTTAAAAGTATCTATAAATATAAATCAAGTTGAAGTGTCGGATCAACTCACGTCTCTATTCTGATCTAAACTCATATCTCTATTGTCATAGTAGAGATCAAAAAATGAAATAAGATATTTTAATATGAGTAATACCTAAACTTGTATGTCTATGACCACTCACCTTGATGACCTGAAATCCAGAACCGTGCGATTCTCAAGCAACTTCTTACCTCGAACAATTTGCCTGTGAAATCAATTACTATCTTCGGTATTTCCGAATCGACACGACTTAGGAACCTGCACGAAAAGAGCTTACTCATTCCTCAAAGACCGGCAACGCATCTGCGAACCCTCTGTTGTTGCAGTTGCTGCAACGCAACCGCGTAAATAGTTACTCAAGTGTACCGCGTGCCCGTTTGTCCTTTATTATAAATAAATATAAAAAAAAACCATTTATAATATATGAGTTTAGGAATTGAGGTTTTACGCATGCTTTCTATAAGTCACTAAGTGTATTCTTTACAAAGCTATGTACCTTTGTATTTTTATATAGGACATGTCATTTCAAGATAATAAATCCCCTTCTATAGGAGCTGAAGGAACCGGGACGCACTTTGGTTTATATTGTAAAAAGCAGTGATCTTACAAAATGATTGCGTCTTCGCATCACTACAATATGTCAATAAAGTTTATCACCGTTATTCAAGAGTTGGTGAAGTGGGCACAAAGGTTTTATTAGACTCTTTGTAGAGCCCCCCATTAACCGCTAAACGCCGCCATCTTTGTGTGTGTCTGTCACCCCCGCATTGTTGTTGTGTTGACAAGTATTGTTGTTATTGTTGTATTGTCGTGCGCCCACGCTGCGAGCGTTTTATCGCCACTTTTGTAATGGCCTCTAATCCTTTTTATTCATGTTGCTTTGATTGTGACATGTAGAAGCTTTCAATTTTGTCTCACTTTTGGTTGTTTTTTTTAGTAACCTTTTTACAATTATATTTTTGGGGACAAACGCCATTGAGAGCATTAACATTGCGTGAACTGAAAAAAAACATTTTTTAGTTCTTTTAATAAGATATTAGAATACGTACAGTCTAAAAATGTACGCCCTTTCACTAAATTCCGTCATTTTAAAATGTAAAAGTAAATATTAATTGCAACGTTTGCGTATGTGTGTGTGTGTGTGTGCTACAATTTTGTAGCGAATCAGATGACTGAATTGAGAAAGCCACTGATATTGACGAACTTGTGTGTGTATTCTGTCTACACACTATTTTGCACCTAGAGGTGAATACTTTGGAGGGGCGTGCATTTTTACATAGAACGCACCTGTATAGGTATTCTATGTGTGTACAATATAGTGACTGCTTACGATCAGGAAGGTCGTATGCTTGATTACTTAAATTAAATTAAAATAAAGTTATGTTACATGATTTTTCTCGAAAACCAAAAAATGAAACTCACTGTATTTCCTCTTACAACTTTACAATACTACGATGGTAAATAGACAAAAAAGGAGCTGTAAATTGGTAAATTGATGACTGCAACACTTTCTAATACGAAACGTGAATAGACGCGTTAATGTTCACTATTTGTTTGATAGATCCCACTAATTTAATAACCTTCGTCCGAGTCGACGACACTCCGATTCGTGCCCATAAAAACGTCCAGCGCTGTCCAATCAATCTTGGCCCCTACTTGGGACCCAGATCGGATCCGCAAGATAACCCTTCCTCAATACGTAATACCATTAAAACAACGGTGACAAACAGACAAAAGAACATTCCCCAACAGGTCACACCACACCCGAACTTCTAAAAGAATCTCTAAGATGTAACACCGCAGAGTTGAGTTTTCAATGTCGTCACAATTTTTATGTCCGATGATTAAAAATGTGAGATGATGATCATTGCGGGGCTCCCACTGTGAAGGTTTGTTTAACTTCTTTGTTTTTCTGGAATCCTGGTCGTGGGTCCGTTTTAATTAATGCCCATCACGTATTTTTTTCGACGCTCTCTCGCTTTATCTCGTGGATACTTTTGTTTTTGTTGTTTTGTGTTTTTTTTATGTCTTGGAGTTTGTGTTTTTTTGTGTCCCATTTTTGAAATATGTCTGCGTGATGCGATATCTCGGTGTCTCCTATTGTTTTCGTATTTGATATATTTATGCGTTGCCTTCCCGGGAGTGTTTGTGGGTTTATCGTGTTTTTTTCTTTGCATTTTTTTTCTGTGCGAGTTGATGACGTATCATCTGGCTCAAATAGCCCACCGTTGATTTTATTTATGCGTAGGTAGACTTTATCATGTCTAGCTGAATGACAATTTTTATCTTGGACACTTGAATCGATGCGGAGTTTCTGTCCGTGTATGCAAATTACTTGACCGACGGTGTACTCCGCTCAGACATTGATTAAAGGGAAACCTTTCGCGGAGAGGATGTTATTATGCTTGACGTTGTCAGAGGAGATACGGAGATGGGGTTTTTTATAGAGTTCATTGTGTTCTTTATCTTAAAAATTCCATTACTTAATTTGTAACAAGAATCCGGTGCTTAGATTAGTGATGACTGACTTTAATTTGACAAAACTTCGTGTTTGTTTTAATAAAAACAAAGTTTTGTTAGTTACTAGACTGTACGTTATCAGTTAGTTCAGTGACCCCATAACGCAGATTTAAATAATAACACTAAGAGATTAATATAATGTTCCCTAAAATCGAGTACTTCCCTTTTTTGAGAGTCGGTGAAATAGATCGATTAACGCAGTGAAAGTATAAAGCGAAGGATACGCTTTAATTGGTCGACGTAAATCTCCAACCACATAAAACCAACCGTAAAGATACCAGTACCAGAGCTCGTACAGATAAATTAAGTAGTTATTTTAATTAACTAACCTTTTAACGAGTATGTTTAGATAGGGAGACAACGGTGTAACATTGTACCTACACTTGGTTGTATGGAGCCTCAGTAGATTAATGGTTACAAGAGGTCGAATCATATCCGGCCGGACCTTGATTCGGTCCCGTATATCGGTGGACTATTGTCGCACTCACTTCTAACAACAGCTTTACTCTCAATTGGAGGGAAATCCAGGATATTTTACATATCTGAAACATTTGCTGTATTTAAAAAAAAATGTAGAGTTGCGTGCAGCATCGCTAATAATTTTGTGCTTATAATTATTTATGCCCGCTACAATACTAAAAGATTAGTAAGATATTTACTTAAATTGAGCTGAAAATTTTGTGTGAGACAGAAAATATGGTATTAAAAACATCATATAGTTTTTAATATTATTTATTCAGCTATATTAATTAAAGTTGTACAATATACATGTCTTCTGTAAGGGCCATCTGCAATATTTCACCTTATTTTGAATCTACCATAAAGTGTTGACTTAAAATTTACTTCTGACTGGATTTTTGAAAATGGATATTTTTGATCGTTGTTTTTTTGTTACTCTTTGATTCAGTTTTTATATATAGATCTAATTTATACATAATGTATTTTTTTTCCATTATCCTACATCTCTCCCGTATTAATTACGTTTTTCCTGTTAATTTGTGGCTTGTTGGTGAAACTAAATTGTATTTTTTATTCGTTCCAGGTAAGTTGACGAAATTCGAGCCGTGTAACTAATACTCAACGGAGCTGCATCAAAGGTAGGTTCTCTCTGATTTAAGAATTTGATAAGACAGTCCCGAACTTTTTTGCAACTATTAAAATACAAGAGTGCAGTAAAATTCTGCTTAACCATATAATACATGCAGGATGTCAAATGGCGACTATCCTTAATAATGTTAAGTGAACAGAAATAGAAACTACATGAGATGGTGCTAAACGTAATTTGATTATAGTTGCGAAGTTCATACATTAAGACCTCCTGATGAACAATAATCGACGTGTTTCAGATTGAATTGATAATAATGAATAATTAGTTATCAAAACTAAATCGGGCCATTTTTCTTAGCGTTTTATTGGCAAACTCTATATTGTCGCAACCTAGAACCTAGCCACATCAACTGCACTATGAAAGGTATCCATTAAATCCTCCTGCGTGCCCTCACACCTGCAGGTGGTACGATAGGAGATGGGACATCGTTTGAGTCGCACCGCGTGAATAGCTCAGATTGGTGACCATTTAATGGCGTAGGATATACTTAAATCATATACTAGGTTTGCGCAGTTCACGTTAAGTGAAAAATTTTAAAGGGTACAACATGTAATTTAATTCCACACAGCGTTTGACACTTATAAAACAGACCTATTAATTAGAACCAATTGATTAATTACATCCGTAAGCGTTAATTGTATCATACTGCAAAAAAGAAAACTTTATAAAAGTAAGTGCAGTTGAAATTACTCATTAGCG
Source organism: Charaxes varanes (assembly GCA_024363005.1). NCBI lineage: Eukaryota > Metazoa > Arthropoda > Insecta > Lepidoptera > Nymphalidae > Charaxes > Charaxes varanes. Next base: position 875,887 of record JANCMC010000009.1, read on the forward strand.
ACGTACATTGTGTTAATTGCATTTAACATTGCATAACGCGTGTCATAATTAACATAACCATGTTTTTTTTATATAAGTCAACATTGTTCATTTAGTGACGATTTTTTATCATAATAAAATATTTTGATAAATTATAAAACATACAAGTTAAAATATCTTAGATTCCAAAAATTTTTTTTTTTATGTAGTTTTATAATATCGCTTGCGCATCTTGCGTCATAATAAATGTCTGCGTTAAACGTCTTTATTTATTTCGCT
>JANCMC010000009.1:1005150-1015416 GCA_024363005.1 Charaxes varanes
TAAAAGTACTACCTGTGCCCCGCGACTCCATCCGCGTGGGCCACCCTTAACATTTAGGGGGTTGAAAAATAGATGTTTGCCAAGTCTCAACCTTGGCCAATATGCACGCAGAATTTCATGAAAATCGGTCGAGCCGTTTCGGAGGAGTTTGGCTACGCGCCCCGTGACACGAGAATTTTATATATTATATATTCTCAAACCTGCACTGTCCGAGTTGAAAACATTCATAATAGATGTAATAAAATGCAGAGAAAACAAAAAAATAGCGGCAATGTCGCAGGCATCTAGCTTCCTGAATAACATTCAGCCATTTTATCAAACACCTAGGCAAATGACTTGAATCGATGACGTTACAATACTTGCCTAGCTTGTTCAAAGGTTAATGAACAATAGTAAAATGGAGGAGTGCAGTGATAATATGAATTTAGTTGTAACTGAATTCTGCCCCTAAAAGAGTTTTTTAGTGCGCAAAAAAAACCTTAACCTGATAATTAATTACCTCGTTTGTACTTCGCTTGAAAACGGATTAGAAGGTTGAGACGATTTCAAAATTTTTGGTTATTTTCTCCTGTCGCGGTCTCTTGTCGCAGTCTCCTGTCTCGGCCGCTTGTCGCAGTCTCTTGTCGTGGTCTCTTGTCGCGGTCCCCAATCACGGTCTCCTCTTGTCGCGGTCTCCTGTCTCGGCCGATTGTCGCAATCTCGTGTCGCGGTCTCCTGTCGCAGTCTAATGTCGCGGTCTCCTGTCTCCATCGCTTGTCCCGGTCTCGCTCGCGAACCGCTAGCTGTATGTATAGCTGTACCTTGGACCAAGAATTAACATTTTTAATTTGAATAGCAATTTCTCATTGCAGCCAGAAAATATCCTCTGCCTTACAAAAGCTGGAAACCGCATAAAGATCATAGATTTCGGCTTGGCGCGGTTTTACGATCCCGAAAAGAAGCTGCAAGTATTGTTCGGGACACCAGAGTTCGTTGCACCAGAAGTTGTGAATTTCGACCAAATCGGCTACGGGACAGACATGTGGTCCATTGGAGTTATCTGCTATGTGCTGTGAGTATTGTCAACCGACTTTAGATAAAGAAGGAGGTTCGCAATTTCGAAGTTTTTATTTTATTTTGTTTTTAAACTCAGAACTTTCGACTGGGTGAACCGATTTTGGTTGGTCCGAATTCAATTTGGTCCAATTCTGACAATTTGAAGTCGGTTTTTGTTTGTAAAAATTTTGTATTATCTTTCTTATGAATGAAAACAACACATGAAAGAAGCAATAAGACATTTTTGAATATTTTTTTTGGATATGTTCTGTAGATTGAATCTTTTTTTCTTTCCCTTAGACCTCCTTAATAGAACTCTATCGAAAAATCTGTTCTTAGCGCATGTCTACCTACCTGCCAAATGTCATCTTTATACGTCTCGCGGTTTTCCAGATTTCATGCTGCGTGCATAGAGTTTCAGCAAGGGTTATAAAGTCTGATTCTATTGATTTCAGATTATCGGGTTTATCACCGTTCATGGGCGAAACAGATATAGAAACAATGGCCAACGTGACCATAGCTAAATATGATTTCGACGACGAGGCCTTCAACGAGATCTCCGAAGACGCCAAAGACTTTATCAGGAAGCTTCTCGTGAAAGATAAAGAGTGAGTATTCTAGCCAGATGTAAAGACTAGCTTGACTGAACGTAGACTTATCTATGAAGGTTTATCTATGAACTCGATGAAACCTTTTAGACAATTACTGTTTGCAGTTTGTTTTAAGTAGTTTCGTTACATTTCATTCCAAGAAATTAATACAATTTCTGAAACGAAAACGTACGTGTTTTGAAAGTTAAAAAATGACATAAAACAGCCATTGAAGCATGAATTTTATTTGACGCGTAGCTCGATTAGATGGTAGGACTTCAGTGTCAACCAATTCAAAGAAAGTGAAATGTATAAATATATGTCAAAGAAGTCAAAAGCAAATGCTTGTTACGAACTGTTGACCCTGGTCCTAGAACCTTATATAAGATCCATTTTAGCTATGCAATTGAAAGTCAGCCTGTCGGCAAAGACCCTGTGTTACTTGATGTCCAACACTGAATATATCCAGTCACTAATATTCACAACTAAAACGTATTTATTTAACCACCAAATAATTTAATATTACGTACTAACATTCGTATTATTGTAGCCACAGATTTAATAGTATTGCATCCCAAAATCTTTAGCCGTAGCACCTACCTTCCTCCCAGCTTTAGCAAATCATACCGCTTTAATTTCTATACTTTCCGTAAATAGCCTTAAACTGCACTCAATGAGGTGTTGGGGTGATAGTAACAAGGGTCTCTGTCGCAGGTCACGGCCGAGTGCTACGGAGTGCTTACGTCACCGGTGGCTCATCAAAAGAACCCCAGTGAAACAGGATAAGCCGAGACAACCACCTCAGCTATCTCCTAAACACGAGTTAGACGTGGCGAAGGACAACCTGCGAATGTTCGTCGAGCGATGGAGCGAACATCCGAATTCACCTTATGTATTTGACCTTCAAGCTCAAGAGATACTTTGCCTCACCAACGGAAACTGCGAACGATCATCCATCGGCGGTTGCTCCCCGTCACCCAGAAGTTCGCTCAGCAGCTCTCCAGATATAGTATTCGATGAAGACGATTTAGACCCACCACCTCTAAGAGACCCGACGCATACGACAAGATACAACCCAGTAGAAAGGAGGGCATCGGACAGCAGCTGCTTTCTACATAAAAAACAGGACATTTTCGTCAGAAAAAACCTAGCTGAAGAGATAAAGAAACTATCGGACCACCTATTTATGCTGTCGACGATGAACACGGACTTAACCAACAACAACAGCACGAAAGAAATGGACAAAAACGTTTCGGAAACAAAAGTTTTTGCTAGAGAGGACAAAAAATTACCTAACGGCTTTAAAACGGAAACGAAATCGTCCATCACAAAAACGGTCACGAACGGCCACGCGAGCGGTCACGAGAAAAAGTTGTTCGTCTCGAAATCGAGTCACAAAGTCAGCTCCACGTTCCTCACGGAGAGAGAACATCAGAAACCGATGACGAGTAAAATGCCTTGGGTGAAGTCGGCGCGGTCGAAAAGACTGACGACCACAAGCCGAGACGTACCAGACCAGCCTCTGGACAAACGGAACACTTTCTTCGAGGAGTTCGATAGGAGACGCGATAGGATTGACAAATTGGTGAACGGTTTTGAAAATGGACGCCAATTGCCGTACAAGAGGGACGACGAAAACAACGCACACAGAACAAAAGACTTACTCCTACATCTACTCGATAAATGGAGTGAAAGCGATGAATTAGAGGGGGAGAGGACGGCTGGGGGTACTTCTAGCAGCGGAAGACACCAGTCCATCTCCCTGGAATGGTCGCAGTCCAATCAGCTGGCGCAAAACTCCATGTCAAGTATACAAGCCTTTTTCAAGAGGCAGTCCTCAGATGAAAAAGTTCAAAAAAAGACCGTTACCACAAATTTGACGAAAACTAAGTGATGTTAAGTTGTTTTAAACGGGGACTTTGTATGTGCCATGACATTGTGTTGTTCAGAAAGATTAGCTCCAAAAGTATTCGTTAGCGTTATATTGCCTATGTAAAGAATTGTACATAGTTAATTATAATAAGTCTCAGACAAATATAGCATACCCAATTCGGGTGTGCCTTATACGAAACAGGAAATGGATGAATATGTTTTGATTTTTATATCAATGCATAGCTGTTGCAATCGAAACAAAATTTTATAATTTGCATCGATTGCAACATTTAAAGTTGTATAATTCACACGACGATTCAAAATGTGCAAAGACTCTTAAGTAGTCCGTTAAAAGATATTATCATTTATGTGGCAACTGTAATCTCGTAGAAATCGCCTCGTTCTCGAGTGGAAAATGCACATTATCGAGAGGCATAATAACTAATTATATTGCCCATTCACGTCTGTATAAAATTGTAAGCGGTCATGGATTAAAGTTGAGTTTTGAGACACGACAATTTTAAATTTACGGACAGCCACTGTTCTCGCAATGATCTCATAACATAAAGACCCAGCCAGACTAGTTAGTCTTTCTGAATGAATGGTAGGTTACCAAAGTAGGTCATGAGATTTATTTAACTCGTAAGTTGTTTAAACAAATGACAGTTAATGACAATTTATTACGAATCTAGTCTTCATACTCAAAGCTCTGTATGGAATCCGCTTGCAGACAAGACTGAGACATTTGAAATAACATTGACAATAGAACGTAATTTTGTACTTTTTATGTAAATAAGTTGACAGATATGTTATATATTGTGTACCCGGCGTATTTCGAATTGGTTCCTTATCCGTACTTAAGTATACCTTTACTGTATTGATTTTAATAATTTATTGTTATGATGTGTACGTTGTTAAAATATAAGGCTTTATAAAAATTACCTGTTTTATTCAAACACTTAAATATTTTTTATTTCCATTCACTAATCACATGACCGCCACGAAACATTTAATAGTTAGGGCAATATTTTTTTATGCCCGCGCCGGACATAGCTTCATTTGAATGATCACATGCATGCTACAAAATAGAATATTGTAACAGTTAATTAATTTGTTCACAAACTAATAACATATTCAGCAAATAAATTAATTTCATTTCATTTCAATGATCATGTAGTGTGGCCAGAGAATTTGTGTAGTTGCGCAAAGTTTTGTAGAACTTTGTAATGTTCATGAACAAAAATGTACAAACACTTTGAGCTATTCTGGCGCCGGCATTACAAAAGTAATATAATTTTCATTCCTCTTTCACCGTAAACGGTAGATAATTTGAACAATGTTATAAATTATGAAACTAGTTTAAAAGGTATTTTTATTTAAGTTTTATAACGAATTACCTATAAAATACTCACAAAAACATCCACAACTTTTGAAAGCAAAGTTTTGATTTCCTTCATTCAAAAATGTTTTTTTTTTCATCAATAACTACATAATTTTGTATGTAAATTTTATTTATCTTTAGAGATCGTCTGTCAGCTCAAAATACTCTAACTCATCCGTGGTTGCTTCAATCGGCGCTGTGTACTGAACTACACGTCACCAAGGCAAAGTTGAAAAGATACGTCATCAAGAAAAGATGGGCTAAAGCCGTAGCAGCAGTCATCGCACTCAAGAGAATGGGCGCGAAATTCGAAGACGTTTCAGATGACAAATAAAAATATTTAGTGTATTTATGTCTGTTATAAGGGCTGCCAACTTAAAATGGTTTTAAGATACACATTTTTATTTTTGGATCATTCCAAATTCAAAACTTTTAGAATACACGATTAATCCATTACATTTTAACTTGCTGTTAAATACAATGTTATCCTAGCTTGCTATCATATTATACTTTATTTTACATAATACTTTTATTTCGTTATGCATATTTGGCAGCCTAGATTTTATAATAAACCTTATTAATTTTGGACGTCCAATATTTTTATGAACGACTGATACTTTCTTGTTGTTGAAATATTTCCGAAACTCAGTATTCTTATTGTTATCGTTACATTATGAAAAGCTTATTGATGCTATATTTATTTAAAAAATATGATTTAGTTAAACGGTAATCTTTTCAATTGAATAATCCTTATGTTCCTCCTTTTTCAAAATGGATTAAATAGGCTGACATGGCTATGCTAAATTACTGAGTATTTAATTAGAGTTAAAATTATAAGCCTTTAATGTTATTAAATACGTGAAATGCACAGTTAAGCCATTAGACTTAAAAATTCCCAAGGTACCTAACGAGGGTTCCGAACATACTTTTTAACTTAATATGTATGTAATATGTTACGTAGCCCAAAATTAGTCACGCTTGTCCAATTCCCTCTTTGTTTTAAATTAACGCTATGATCTAACTATCCTTTTACTTACATATATAAATAGTGTCAAAGTTTTTATGATACACCAAAAACAATAAACATTCCTTTGCATGCGGACCCTATCAATTATTTTAAAATTGTATGTATATATTTACATATTTTTTAAAATTCCCGCTATGAAATATTCGGAAGTAACTATTAGTTTGAAGTAAAAATTCTTACGATACTTATCATATAATTTTCTATAATAAAATGTCGTGGAGACAAAAATTTCAAATTCGACCTGCTTCCTATGGTGGCAAAAAATGGTGATAAATGTGCCTTTCTAATTAATATGAATCTAAATAATCTCTACTATTGATCTGTTATAAAAAAAAAACTTTACTAATAATAACTCTAGTTAATTAAAGATGAAAGACATTAACTTGCTAACAATAAATGTTTTATCTAAATTATCGTGTTTTCATGTATATATTAATGTGTTATTAATCATTATTAGATAGTTTTAATTTATTTTGTTTGAGGAGTTGTTATTCTTGTTAATAATAAAAAGTAAGTTATAATATGGTTTATCGGGATTTTTAATAATATTAGGTCGTACTTTACAATTTGCATTTAATATTAAGTATTGATGATTGTTTGTATAAGACATTTAATTATATTGGGAGTGAAAATAAATTATTAAAACAATTTCCTTTTTGTTGTCGAAAATTATGCAAAAATAGTAAAATTTACACAATTTTTTGGCTTTTTTTATTTTAATATACCTAAATTGATACCTGGACACCTATTTCCGAATAATTATTTTACAAGCGTGGCCTGCCAACATAAAATTTCTTAACGACGTGGCCCGCCTTCATCTCATTTTTAACGATGTGACCCTTGCCTGCAAAAAAGTTGTCGACCTCTGTCCTAAACGTATGGCTGGAGTACTCCATATGGCCTCTAATTTAATTACATTAAAATTCTCAAAATTGCCCTTTAAAAGCATCTTATATAAGAAAATACCATTACTTAACACGTAGAATACGCCTGTGGGCTTGATTTCTAAATAAAACGTGATTTCGAAAAATTATGAAATGAAAGAGATACTAGTTTTTTTAGCTTTTTATTTTTAAAAGCAGCCTGAGATATTGCACTGGCTTATCAAAACCAATGCAATACCACAAGATGGATCTCCAAGTGGAATTAACGATAGGATTTCTGGTAGCGGGCGCGAGCACCTGGACCTCCGAATTTCTTTGGCTCGCAGCGTCTTGGATCTGCGACCAGTAAACTCCTATCGTACTGGACGAGAATGTCTTTGATTTCCTTCTTTGAGGCTTCGTCTACAACTGCAAAGGGAGAATAACGATCAATTCTAGGGTGCTGGCAACATCAAAAACTTCCAACACAGAATATTACATCTAAGAACTAGACATTTAAAAATGAACGTTTCAAAATGTTACTAGATGTTTATCTAATAGCTGCTTATTAATATAAAAATCTAATAGCTATTTATTAAGTATTTAAAAAATACAGCTATTGAAAACAAATACATATAAAAAAAAGATATTTTAAAAAGTCACTTTCTTATGTATTCGTTTTTATTTGTAGTGTACACTTCAAACAAGCAAGTTATATTAAACATGCCGTTTGGTAAATGTCACCTTTTGATCTACCTTCTCTGAAATGACTGACTTACACAGAGAGCAAGACAGCTTTGGAAAGAAGGAACTATAATGTATACGTAAGACGTAACCCTTTAATACTTAAAACAGATTTTAAACTAGAATTCTCTTTTAAGGTCAAAAACTCCCAACTCTGATGTGAAGATTAACTCATATAAATTTAATACACAATTAAATGAGGTTTAATATGTACCTCTGATTTGTAAAATATATCATAAAATTAATATCTAAATAAACTTTTAGTATTAACAAGTGCAAACATTTCGACACATCCACCAAATAATATTGTAACCAAAAATCTCCAACTTTACAGGAAAAATCAAACAAAAGGCGATTTATTTACTTTCTCATACCAGTTCTTCTTTTTAAAATTTAATATCATTGATATGAATTCCTGTACAAAAATAAATGTGCCCTCTGCTGAATAAAATACATATTTTTTAATATAAGATATTAAGCTATACACACAAAAAAATATTAAACCAAGTAACTACCTACCTACCTGTACCTAACTATTAGTAACTAAGTCTTCAGTATTAGAACGAAAAAATTAGCAGTAAAGTGACTTTACCATATTATTCGGTGGGATATAAACAAAAAAAATGAGCTGCCTATCAAGACTTAATTAAAAATCTACAATATTTGATTTACATACTGTGAGAACTTACATTTCTGATAAAAGGCAATCAGTGCCTTGGAGATGGCTTGTCTGATGGCATAGACCTGTGCAACGTGACCACCACCCTTCACTGTGACCCTGATGTCAACACCAGAGAATTTTTCCTGTAATTGTAAACACAAAACTGGTTCATAAAACATTTATTTTATTACAGTCAGAAGTGTTGAAATTAAAATAAGTCAGATTGATGTTGACTTCACATCCTAAGATGCTCAGGTTCGGAATAAGTATTATTCATCAGTTTATTAATTATAAGTTTCAACAAATTTTCAACAACATATTAGAAGAAATGTAACAAAGAAGTTACTTCTTTGTTACATTTTGTTAGAGTGAAGTGAATCTTGTAACTACTCAAGAAAAACCTTAATTAATGGATGTGTGTAATAGAAAACCCTAAAAAATTAGGAAACTTTACCTTCAACTTCGTCCATATAAAATTAGGTAAAAAAAAATAGATTCAATTTTAGCGCAATGATATATAAGCCTTCCTTAATAAATGGGCTATTTAACACTAAAAGAATTTTTCAAATTAAGCCAGTAATTCCTGAGAATATAGTGCGTTCAAACAAAAACAAACAAACTCTTTAGCTTTTTAAAAATTAATAGAGATAATATATAAAAATTATATATATATCTCTGTAATTTATATAGCGAGAAGAACAATACAACATAACTATATTTATGTAAGTATATTTTCTTGCATTTCAAATCTCCATGCAGTAAAGGGTTATGCATATATTATGTAACATGTTAAAGCAGGGCAGGGTATCTATATATATTTTCTTTTGATTATTTTTAATATATGCATATGATTGAAATAAATGTCATGTTACACCAAGGGGGAATGAGTTTCGAAAAATAAATTAAAAATTCATGTGACATAATTTATGGATGAAGTCTAATGCCCGATTTTATTAAGAAAAAAAATCTTTCTTCACTAGCTTAAGAAGTGAGCACTAAGCTATCAGCAAAAAGATATTCATCAACAACTGCTTTAAATTGGTGTATATAAATTAAATCTTCTTTTGCTACCAAAATTAATGCATTTTTGAAATTATTTATGCTCTTATTACTAACATAATAATATGATTACATAAAACAATTCAATACAAAACTTCAAACTACATACAATCTATTTCACTATATCTCTAATATACAAACAAACACAGATGAAAAATACAACTGAGCATATTAGTGATGTGCTGTCAACATGCAAGGGTTATATTGTGTATGTAACGATATACACTGTACGTAACTGTAAGCTGACACAATGTTATAAAACGTAAAGGTGTTCCTTTTTCGTTTGCTATACTGGTTAAAGTTAAAAACGGAACACTGTCCAGTATACTAACATCACAATTGAATTAGCCATAGGGTACTGCGGCAGTATACTAGCTGTGTATACCGGAACACTGAGTAGTGCTAGCAGTGTATATTGGAACATACACCTCATCTTAGCCATAAGGTTATTACAACTAGCATGCAATAATAAATAAAGATGCAACTGGAGTAGGGTTTTGTGGCTAGAGTTACTTTGATTATAATGTTATGTCACTCAAGTTCAGCTCAAGTTTAATAGTGAAATCTATCACTCAAGATGGTTGAACTTATTCAGTGTTATTTGGTGTGGAGCTTGAGAATTTTTTTTTTCTATTACACATAATAAAAATTTGCCAACAAATGTTTAAGTACCGCAAAATTTTACTCTATCTTTCTGAACTCGGGTGCAATGAAATCGTACATGAATATTTTTGGAAAATGTTATTTATTCTCTATTTAAAAAAAAAAATTAGATTAAAGGTCATTCACTCGATAGATATTGAAATGATCTTTAATCCCACATTAAAAGATATATGTATATTTTTAATAAAAATATGTTGTCATGTGCAATATCATTGCACCAGAGTCTAGTTGTCAAAACATGTTAAACAAAAGCTATGTGAAATAATGCAGTAGAATACATACCTTGCCTAATAGTAGGATTGGTTCCTGTAATTTGTACTGGAGGAGACGGGGGTCAACTAAAATGTTTTTTATCTTAATGTTTAAAATTT
>JANCMC010000009.1:1448823-1463122 GCA_024363005.1 Charaxes varanes
GGTGAATAACTCTTCACCACTTTAATATACTTACCTACTTCAATAAACAATATTACCTAATTTAATAACAATGTATTAAGTACAATAATTCGCGTGACGTAAACTTTTTCAATTTTATGTAATTGAATAGGGTTACCAAACTAAAAATCAATGTAAAATTTGTAAACCATTTAGGAATACTGGTAAAAAATCCTCGTGTCCTAATGTTTTGGCCCTGTTGCATTTTACTTTATAGATTAAATATGATTTTTTTTTCAAATGCGAACCTAATCGCTGATGCTATTCTAGATAAAGACAATCTTATCGGATTAACCTCTTCGTCATTATTTGATGTAATTGTCTTAAACAGCACTATACTTATAACGTTACTAAAAAATTTCGTCTTATCCTGTCTAGTCTCTTGTGTAGTGTCGCAAGTTTCCCTCGAAAATAAGAGGTTGCATCTTGGCTTTTCAGAAAATACCAAGTTCCACCTGAATGTTGTGTCGAAGCTAATGCGTATGTATGCGTTGTATGTCATCAAATGAGCAGCACAATCTTGAATCGTTTGCCATAATACCGGAATTGTTAAGCTAGTGTGATATATTATTGGCTTTGTGACATATATATAAATAATCAAAAAATTAAAAGTACCGAACAAAATCCTGTGTAATCCATATTACAATATGCGAATGGTCATGAAGCAATACGTTCACGTACCACCGTGTACAGGAACTCCTTTCTGGTTGTAACGGCAAAGGTTCGTTGCAACTTGGTTTAGTCATCCGGTACCCTTGTACGTCGCCCACTATTGATACTGGGATGGGACTTACGACGTGTGAAGTAAATAGTAATTAGAATTCAGCTGAGTGAGGCTCGACGTGTGAGAGCGGAGCGTTCAACGACCGTCCGCCATCGCCATCTAGCGACCGCGCCCGTTAAACGTAGCCCGAGCATGCTCCGCGTTCTCTATGCGAGTAATTAACACGAAATATTTCAAGTGAACGTTTCAAAGTTATAGACTTAGGGCCACCTACGGTAGCACGCGAAACGAAATACAGGTTTTCTTGCCGTTTTAGTTATTATTAAGTAAATATACAATTGTGAATAGTACACTACCACTGGAAATACTACAACAGCATTCAGTCAACACAAATAGCTTCATTTAAAGGAATACAGTAGGAACAGTGTCGCGGGAAAGCGGCGCTCTCTCGAAGCGGCCTCGATCCCTAAAGACGCGGGCGCCGTGACGTGTCACCTGTCGAGCCTCACCCCTCTCTCTGTAGTTCTTATGGAGCCGAGCCCTCACTTACCTGTCAGATCGTATAACAATTCCCTCAGAATGTCTTACGATACAATTGTACATACACTGCACTCGCGTTAATACTTCGCGCCTCAGCGGCGACCCGGTATACACTGGATGACTGGAGGTCGTATTCGCGCCCCCGCCCCGCACGGCCCTCGCGCCGAGCCTCCAGGTGAGGCGGAGGAGGGCTCGGAGCGCGAAGGTGCGCGGCGCGGGCGGCTCGCGCCAGTGCCTCACCGTGCGTGAGACTCATTGCGCGCAGTTTCAGTCGGAACGATGGCCGCTAACGGGTCGGCGGCCGCGGAGCCTCGGCTCTGCCACGTGCGGAAAGTGCCAAATTTTGATGGATTGACGAAATGAGATTCGTGTTATTAACATGTACAAATATAACCAAGATATTATATACAACTAGATAATTTTGTATAATCTTTTGTATAAGAGTAACTATGTAGGTTGGTACCTTAATAGTGCATTGTGAAGGTACCCGTCAATGCAATTACTTCGTAACAGCAATCGTTTTAGTTCCGCGTAGGTGTCTAGTGACGCATTGGATGTTAAATACTTTGCCTATAATAACGTATTGTTCTATGCCTGGGTACTCCCAATACTTACGAAATCGACAGGCCCACATATTTTACCTGTTAGTTTTAAATATTACTTTATTTCCCTCTATTCTTTTGCCTTATGTTTTAATGTTGGAAATAATAAAATAATTATCTTATTAATTTGCGCTAAAACTTAATTATTCAACCGTACTTTACTATCTTTTATTTTACAATCTCACATACTAGATCAGTAGTATCTTTATTGGTTTACATTTAAAAGAAATATTAAATTCAGATTTTCACTTATAACATAAAAAGCAAGCTTCTTGACATTCGCTTACTACCATAAAAATAAAATATACATATTTTGATCTCCTATTTAAGCGTAATAAAAAAAAACACTTTTATTTTCTGTTTAATCTTTTGCTCTTAATTAATATTTCAGGTTTTGGGCATATTCTAACGTTATAATTTTATTATTTCTTGCATATTACTTGTATTGATAAATAATTATCAAATAACTTTTATTAGATTTTATTTCGTGACCTATGTACATATTATAAGCGAAAAAAGTAAATATGTCTCTTACTATTAGTGTGATCCTGGTGTTTAATAGGTTGATAAAATTGCTTATTAGTTTAAGAGTTTATTAATTTATGCGGCTCGCAGCTGTTGTGGTTATTTTGGGGATTCTGTATTGTGTAAATTATTTTAACGATCTACCTGCATCAAGGTAAACTTCCTACCAAACATATTATGTTTTTTTTGTGTAATGACATTATAATTAATTTTTTTTATGTTAACGTTTAATTAGTACACTAGCTTTGCTGCCTGACAATAATTTTAGTTTAGTTCTAAATGTATTCTCTTTGTATCATTTTCGTCTTAGTTACTTTTTATGTTGTAAAATGTTTTATTACGTCGAGCATTGTTATGAATACGTAAAATGGCCTAGTTTCTACATTTCGGCGTTTCTTCCTTTGCGTGAAAATTTTATTAAACAAAATATCTGTAACCTTTTTTCTCGGATCGTTTCGTTCCTTTACGTTTAAATATAAGTAATATATACATAATATTTATATTTTTAAAACAATTTCGTGCTTTCATGGATTATTTAACTTATTTGTTGCAATGCTCGTTTTTTAATATTTTGAGATGCATCTTTATTTATAAACAATACAATTTGTTTAACAGCAACTGTAAAAATAAAAGTATTTAATTTTTCTTAAATATTTTATGTTTATTACCTTCAAATAAAACTCTGTACAGAACAGGCCGCCGAGGTACAATGATCAGATTGTGTATCATTAAAGAAATATTGGTATGTAATAGAATTATTTCAAAATTTTATCTATTAAAAATTTCATTACAAATTATTGAATGACATTATATTCCAATAAAATGTTTAATTTATGTTTATTAACAACTTTGATGACAAAATGTTTAATAGTTTTAGCAGTCCTGTAATATAAGTTTTGAAAATACAAATCTAGTTTTAGTTGTGGAGTTTTGTTACAGAAACGTACACTCGATCCAACAAACTACTTTTGTATTATCTTCTAATAAGATGCATCTCATAATAATCACACATAATCATGTTATAAGGCGAGATTCCTCTAGATGTGCGTATTGATCTCGTAGCTCGTGTATGGGCGTTATGTTACGGCCCCTCGCTTGTATTCAATATGAATATAATACATTCACATACATTTTATTATAACATGGTATTTGACTGAAAAATGGAAAATGTTATATTATCTATGTTTTACAGTATAACAGTCTAATATACTGTTGTAATATTAATATAATAATATATTATATTATAATATTAATATAATAATAGGGGTAATGTATATTATCACTGCATTAACTGTTTGAATACAAATTTTCACGGGTGTTAAATGCAACACTGTTGATGAAGCGGATGACAAGTACTTGACAAGTGACTTATCAACGTATTTAATGTTAGGAGTGGTTTGCTTTTTTTTAACACATATAAAATAAAAAATTGTTTAGATTTGTACTCGGTATTTTCAATTAAAAATTTAACAATAAAATAAAAATAACTTAAGAAATGTGTATTGACATACATATTTCTTACTGAGATGTTGAAGTATAGATTTCAATTGTTATTTTGGTTATAAAATTTATCCGTTAGTAGTAAAATTGATACTTCTCCATTCCAGGCAATGGATCTGATATATTAATTTGCTATGTAAATACAAAGAACATCTAAAATTTTTTTGTGTACGTAAATAAATGGGAAATATGCAAAATAAATGTAAATTGTTTTATTAATGAATACGGATGGAATAATTTGGATTTCAACCATTAATTGTACATATAGAATTTTTCGGTTAAATACCATATCAACACACTTTTAGCTTTTTCTATTTTTTTTTTAATACTTTGGGGTTTATTTTTAAGCATATTATTAACAAATGGAATGTTCACATATTATAGTGTATTTTGTCTTTCGTAGTTTGTATTATTGTAAAGTTGCTTATATAGTCGTGAGTTTATTATTGCCTTACTATAAATAACGTTTGTAAGTACTTGTCTATGGGCGCGTATAGTTCTGGCTCACTCGGTCGTATAACAAATTATATAGGAAAAACAAAATTAATAAAATCTGTCCGTCGGTTCTGTGATTTAATTCGATCGTAGTTAAAAACTATGTAAATTTGGGTTGTTGCAATAAATTTTGTCCAATGAATGTGAAACAGCCGCACGAAGTCATACGTCGTGTTTGTATATTTAGTTGTAGTTAGTGAAGTCTCCCCCCCTGCCCCTACGTACCCACTACCATACAGTACAGTCTAAAAATGCGAATCGTTAAAACTAATCTAAGCTAAACCGAGTGTACGATTAGTTGACCTTACAGTGCGTGGTGGAGTTTGAGTTTACAATAAAATCACAAGCAACACTTAAAAATAATGGATTTTAGTGGAGGTACATGCATTTTTAGGCTGTACGCACTCTGAAAGTTGACAATAAAACGACCGATTTTATGTACAAATACACGACAATCAGAAAGTTGTATAATTTTTATGTTGCAATGTATATTCAAGTTTTAGAATTTTTTAAGGATATTGCTTCGAATTTGAATTCGAATTTCGAGTTCCGATTTGAAATAATAATATTCTAGAATCGATTAAGTTGTGTATCACATAATTATGCCCCAACGCACATGTGAGTTTTATTGTTTATCGATTTCCACTGTGATTGTTTATGGAACTATTTTTTTTTATTGTGCCGATGATACTATTATTTAAGGCTTACGTTTGTTTCTTTTTAAATTCGTGTAACATTTCTAACTGTACGTACCGACCGGTACTAGCTGAAAGCTGTTTATATATAATAATGGGTATTTTATGTTTTAATTTAGTTTGTAGAAGATTGTGTTCGCAGGCGGAAAAACCATTAATTAACAATCTGGTGATCAGGGGATTATAGCACTGATGTTGCTTAAGTTTTTTTTTTGTCTTCATTGATAATAATCGCATAGTTATTATGAGAAAACTGTAAATAAACATCCAAATATCCCTTTTTATTTTACTTTTATTTTTCGTTTCCTTTTGTTCCCTCGGTTTTGTGTTGGCTTGTGGGCCTGTTGTGTGTCTTAGATACTGTGAATTACTTACGAATTTAGCACAACCGTGGTTCCGAAACATAAAGTGTTACATGCTTAATACACCTTACAACGCAAATATAAATTAAAAAATACAAACTGTTGTATTTTAAAATGAATAAATTTTATTAAAAATTGTTACAAGAAATATTTTTCGAAAATTAATTTTATTTTTAAATACGAAAATATGAACACAAAATCAAAACAGTCAGCATATGAAATTGGAACAAAATTGAACATCTTTTTAATAATACAATTGAATCATTTAAGCGCTGCGCATTAGTCGTCGTGTAAGTAGATTTCTTTGAATACAATTAATCAAATATTTTACGAACGTATTTTTAACGTAAAATATTTTTAAATACTGAATTTTTCCAAAAATCATAATCTTATAGCATAAAGATATTGTTATTTTTTAAATAATTCTTAGTGCTTGAATGTTTCACTTTCATCTTTTGTGTTTAGCTTCGTAAATGCAATGCGGTTATAGCATCACTATTACCTAACGTTCATTAGATCGTTCAATATATTGAGCATACCTTTTTAACCAACTTCAAAAAAAGAGGAGGTTCTCAATTCGTCGGAATCTTTTTTTTTTAATCATAAACGGACCACGGTATTCTAGTAGTGAGAAAGCTCCGCATATTTGTACCTAATCACATAATTATAGAGGCGAAGGTCGCTTGCTCCGCGGCCGTAGCCCGCGATTTCCCCGTAGTCAATAGTGGCGAGCGACGCCCGAGCTGCTGTCTCGACAATAACCCAGTGTCAGACAATAATCATTTTTATTATTTGCCTCTTAGTAGCCATTTCCGTTCGCCCATTATTAGTGACGTAGTTATACGTTTCCATAGTTGTTATAGTTGTAGATCAGCATCGATAGGCGACATCATTCTAGTCGATGATATTATATACTCTAGATATGTAACGTTTCTAATAAAGCCGCGAGAGCTGACATCGCCCGTATATGGCAAAATAATCTTTCAAGTTCTTGACACGTAAATCTTTGTAGATTTCCTTTTTAATGGGTAATTTTGTGTGGAATTTACTTAAAAAAAAATTGGCTTAATCTGCAGGGTCTTTATTAGGCTTTTATTAAATAAAACTTGAAATTATTTTTACCTTAAATAAACTTACAGTTTCGTATTATTGTGTTGTGCACATGAAAACTTACTTTCAAATGAATAAATCAATAAAACATTGATAGTTGAAATGTTTATACCCAAAAGCAGCGGCCAAGATTCACGGTTAAACTCGAATGAATTTAACGTACAAATATATGTTTTTTTATTATTTAAAGAAATAAAAAAAGGTTTTGGCAATCTACAAACATGGTTCTTCTGATTAGAGTACTTAACTAGCGTATATGTAACATATCTACCAGTTTTTGTATATAATATCATTGAATCTAGCGGTTGGACAAACTTAATTCATGTTTAAATATTACGAGTTTTAAATATATAGACTTAAAGTAGCATAGTTAATAAGATGCCAGTAGTATATATCACGAGTCTTGAATAGTTAATAGAATGGCCGTTAGATTGTGGAAATTTATAAAAAGTAGAGCAATATTAAATTTGCATAAATCCGCTGTCTAAAAATAATATAATAAAGGTATTCTAAGAACTAGACAAAATACAGCAATTTTCTGTCATTTCGCGTCATCGAGAGATAATCATCTATCTATGCTAGATAGATGGAATTATACTCTCTTAACCTATGGATTTAAGCAATGATTTAATTTTGCCGTAAAGGCATGTGTTGAATAAATAAAAGTATTCCAGTGAATTTCAATATACGTAGGTGTGTTGTAAGACCCGTCGATTTGTCAAGACCTTGGTGGGTTATTTCGTAAAACAGCACGTTGACCATGATATATGTTCACGTCAAACTTTCAACAACTTTAAATAAAATACAAGTTTCCTTAAAACTGCCGTCAGATAACATAAGGGCGACGGGTAGAATTACTCATAAATCGTGGAATAAAACATTTTTTTAATATAATAACAGACGAACTAGATAATTAATAACGACGCTAGAAAATACAAAAGATTAATAATTGAAAATAAATCCTGTCAAATGTGACATTTTATTAAAAAAATTATTATTAAAATTGCGTGTTGCAAACCGCCCAAAAATAATGTAAACCAACCAACTGCCTGCGGAATTTACTTCACTATGGAAAGTCAAAATTTTCGGCAAAAACCCATAAACACAGTAATATCTAAAATTTCCGCTTAGCCATTTGCGTATGTAAAATTTAGGAACATTTAAATGACATTTTATAAATACAGATAGTGGATTCTATTTAACTTTTTTTAAATGTCTATCTATTAAATAGTTATTGTATATTTCTCAATCGATTTACCAATTAAGAAATATGTCCGTAAATATTCTAGAATGATGTCAGATTTTTAACTCTTGTTCAGAAAAAAAAGTTCGATGCACTGATTAAATATATTCGCATGAAGTATAAAAAATGCGGCTGTATATGTAATCTAATATAATCAAAAGTAGTATCGTGTTAAATTATACAAGTGTGCATATTTACTTAAATATTTTAGCGGTGGATCAAATATAGCGATGAGAAAGTTATTCGTTAGAGAATAAAGTAAATATTTTATAAATACATAATGCATTTTACCTTTATATCGACTGTGTGTTATCTATCCATATTTACCGAAGCCAGAAGCGAAATGTAAACAATAGGAAACTTTGTTCTCTCCCATTCGTGCGCTACCTTTTATTTCTGAATTGAATTTAAATTTAAACAATTCGTTTTACGTTATTTCAATTACGAATAATAAACATTTAAACGAGAAGTGAACATTTAAAAAAAGTTGTTTACATTTTGCGTCGTTGGGTAAATAATATGTATGTTGTGCTTAGAAGCGGCTTTTAGAAGTGGTTCTTTCTGACGGAGTGGCACCCTCGTAGTACGCTCTTGAAAATTGACATTGTATAGGGGCACTTACAGTAAATATTATAAGCAGTTATCCAATTACATTTACGAATAGTCTTCTCAATGTTCACAAAAACATACCAGTTTTCGTAGTTGCAGTAAATAAAAGAGTACACGCGTTTAAGTTTTTTTTTTTTTTAAATATTTGCAGCCATTCTCTACGTACTGCAATGAATTTACATCGAACCTTAAAAAAGTTTATCTTCAATTTGTAGTTGGTTGGCATTTTTAGACTTTGATTTGCCTACCTAATTTTTTTATCAATTGTGATTTAACTTAAATAGTAACGACAGAGCATAAACATACCAGTAACTTGTTCGAAATATACGCTAGTAACACGTGTACTCTTGTCAAAAGCAAAGAATTACATCGTTTAGATACGCCATACGGTACTTGAACCGTTCCATGAACTTGTGTGAGACGAAGGATTTATATTCTATCGCAGTAGCAAGACACATAAATATATCTAGTAAAGTTTTAAATGATACAATTTTTATCGAAACTGGCACGACTCGTGGTCTAAAATTTAATGTTTGAAGGAGTTAATCGCGCGATGTTCTAATACCTTACTAAATCAAACACTAAATTTTTGCGAGCTTTTAACAGCTCATTTTGCTCCCGATTCGTGCTAACTAACATGTAACTGTAGAAAATATGTACGGGTTAAAGCGTTTGAAACGATTTAGGTCTTTGCTCAGAAGCGCCTGCATATTTTGCAATAGCATTGTTTTTATTACCATAATTCGCACAAAAGATCACTGGCATAATAATTTCACAAGTCTGACTCCAGTTTGAAGCGTTTGTTATTCAATAGTTAGCTGCTGCTCCTAGGCCCTACTCTAGACGTAACTTTTATATATTCAACGTTCTATATCTACCTAATAGGTATGTGTGATAATAATATTAAGCTTTTCAACTAGATGAAGTACAATGAACTCTAATTATTATCTCATAGGCCAATGTTTATAAACATTATTTTTACACTGTCTATAATAAATGTGATTTATTCGGTAGTTTGTAACTCGTTAGAATACTGCGCGGTCCAGTTAGTCAGAACTTTAATTTCGTATAATCTACGCTCTAATATTAAATGCGTTAACGTTAAGGTGTATAGAATTTTTCTAAATCCGATTTTACATGTATCTTTTAATACAGTACACGATAAATTTTTCAATGGCTTTTCACAATGTTAGATGATAGTGGTATCGGTAAGGATCGAATGGCATCGTAAGTCTGTTCTCACCAAAATGTTTTGCCGTCCATGTTTCGTACCTCTCTCGCGTACGACAGACAGACAACTGGACTGCTATTATATTTACTATTTAACATATTTCATTTTAACTAAGACTCAAATTTCGATACTAAAATTGACGTTTTAATTCAACCATAGAATTGTAAGTATTTTATATAGAGCTTATAGAGGGATTAGGGCCGTAGTTGATTTAAGATAACGCTGTGGTTTGGATGCTAGTCGATTTACGAAAACAATATTAAAGTGGAAATATAGAGCAAATCTGAAACAGTCATGTACTGGCCATTGTAAACATATAATAATGAAAATGTATGTTCAGTTACTAGCTTTTTAAATTTACCAACTAGTGTTACAATCACAAAATAAACTAAGTCTACAAATCATTTGAATAAACTTGTGTGTGAAACATAAAAGTAAATTACAACATAAAAGTAGTAATTCTTAGAATTTATAGTAATGTAAAGCCATCTTATGTTAGAAAGTTAAAAAAGCCTTAGGTTATATGGAAACATATCACATCACTACTTACAAAACGATTATTGTCACTAAAGGTAATATGTCAACAACTAAAAGTATCCATAGCTTAAAAGATAGATACTCCTAGGCCTCAAAAATTAACTAAAAACATTTTCTTCTAGTACAAATTCTACACTGATTAGAGATCGAGTATCCAAATGACAGTTGACAGTCGAGACCCAAAAGATATCAGGCAATAGGGGTGTACTAGTGTAGAAGGCTTTTTATCTTAGTTAACTTATCAAAGATTTATAAAAGCTATGGGTGTAGTGTCATTCGCATAGATTAATGCATATAATGTCGTTTTATCGATTTAACGTATGCAAAAAGATAACGGGATTTTGATGGGATATTATTCGTCTTTCACATATTTTTTTTCCAAATACATAGCTTTTGTCAAGTCGGTACCTATGAAAACAGTACCTTGTTACTAATTTATAAAAAGACTTAATAGGTTTTGTTATCATATAGTTTGTTCTAGATTGTATGAATGTACCAACGCAATAATTTTAACAAGTATGTAAATTGAAAACTTTCAGTCATTAGGTGTGATGGTAATAAGGATATAAAGATTAGTTTGTACTTGCAGCGTCAGAAAAAGTACGTTTGCTCTCATTGACCTCGTTAACCTTAATTCAGCTCAAACTTAATAGATTGCGCAGTTTCGACGGAAATCGCTACGTGTTGAAAATATGAATACGTCAAGTTTCACTTGAACATGAATTTCCTAGTATGAGTAATGATACCGTATAGATATAAGAAAATTTAATTAATTAATCAAAGTTCATATACCTTGTTTTTTTTAAGCATCACGTATCATTCCTGACAAATATGACTAAGAAATCCCGTTACCTGTTGCAGTTATTCGTAGATGGCGCCATGTCTAGATAGGTGTTAGAGGGATTATTTCTGTGAAATGTGATTTAAATGTCCAGATTATTCGATATTTGCTGTCTTCTATATTTCATACGTTTAAGAATATCCTATTAGCGTCCAGTGAGATTTTGTCTATCTGTGTCTAATGTTATCTCTGCGCGAAATAGCGCGCAACAAACATATTACCTACACCTATTTATGCTAGAGAATAGTTTCAGTAAATATAGGTCTACGACCAAATTAGAGAGTAATTTATATATCTTATTACACAAATAATATAGTTAATCGTACGCTACGGTCTAGCACTGAGGGGGTCGAGGGGGCATAAAAGTACAAATTTATCACGCAACCCCCCTCTCCCCGACGCTTTAAGCTCTTTTCTTATATACTCAGAGTTATATAAGACAAAGAAGTTGCAATGTTTCGAAGATTACATGGATGTCGTGTTAGATATTTGTAATTCAGAATTAATAATTTCCATCGTTTCAATGAAATATATCTCTAAAATATTTTAAATTTGTAAAACCTAACCTCACTTTGATACGTTATTTAATCACATGGATGTATTAGATTTGTGGTAGAATAGTTGATTATCGGTGACAGGATCACGTTTTCGAATTAAATCGTAATTTTATAACAATTGATGTGCCTAAGTGTGTAATATTCTATTAATATAGTGTACATATAATGTTTAATTATAATATTATTTTAAAATTATTACAAACTGTCTGCTCCTCTTTGCTTGACATTTTTTGTAAGCACATGTGCACGGATCATATGAGCATATTGTCAAGTGATCATTGCGAATAATATGAAAAATGATACTTTTTGTAAGCGAATGTGAAGTGATGACATGAGCGTATACCACATTAATATGGCACATTTGTTTATAAAAAACGGCAATCAAAGAAGAACAGACAGTTCATGATGTCGGACGCCATTTTTCATGGTCCGACCATATTTGAACTTACATAGTGTTTATTGCATCGCCTGTTGATTCTGAAGTGTTTTAAGGACAATAATTGCTCATTTGCTGCAACCTTTTTGTATACGTAACTCGCTTTATTAATTTTCATGTAACCATTGGATTTCTATAAATCTATCGATATTACTGTATGCATTGATTTGTATTAAAAATTCTTCTTCTGTATTTTTCCTTTTTTCGAAGTTAATATTCTCAATTTAATTTTCGTCATTGTCAAAATAATTGTACTGATTAGGTGGTAGGCAATTTTCTATTCAAGGTAGGTGTTGTTTTCACTAAAATCGTGAACACGTAGATGGGTCATGTTAGGTTAGAATTTAATAAATTTTATAGCACGCCACTGGATTTTTTGCATTTCCAAAATACCTAGTCAGTTTTTGTATATGTAAAGAATGTAAACTAGACGATGTATGGTAGCGACGCCGCCTCGCTGCGGCGTCTGAGTGTACTAAATGGTAATTTATTGTATTATCATCTATACTCGCCGTGTACACGAATATAAATGGGTATCGGTAGTTGTGTAGACTTGATTGTGATATCAATAAACATTTTCATACGAGCATCCAATTGTTGTTTTATTATTACCTATAAATACCTCTGTATTGATACATGTATAGTCGACCAAAAAAGTGCTTTACCATTTTGGATGACAGCTCCTAGTTAAAGAAAATTTTGCTAAGGGTTATTGTTAGACATTAACGTAATGCATACATAACAAGCAAAAATAAGGCTTATAAATAATTGACGTGCAAACGACATTCGACCTTAGCGAGGCAAATCAATTTCTTGGTCGATTACACTTACTAAAAAGTGATAAAGGTAAAATAAATATGTCTTTATCGAAATAATATAGGTGAATGCTAATTACTATTTTAGGGCACGTACTTTGCTCTCCAAAAGTTAATACTAAATTGGGTGAGGTGTAAAGAAAACAACAGATACCGTATGTAGTAAGCTTTTTTTAAAACTAATTTTAAGTTTTATACATTACACATATGATATGGAACTCGATACACTATAGAATATTAATTAGAAAACATTGGCCAAATATTTACAGTGTTACAATCGCACTTGGATCGGTGTCGCGCGACGGTCTTGCGACTGTCGCACGACTTAGCTATACATATTGGTTCTTATACATTCTCGTTCGTACGTTCAACACAAGTTAGTGCCGCAACAACAAATACAGAATTTCAACGGCTCTATTGACAAATTTTAATATAGTTACAATTGATAAAATCAGGCGTTACTCGGCATTAATCAATGACAAGCGGGAAAATGAGAAATATATATAAATTTGTACCGTAACAGTTGTTGGAATTTCATTTTAGAAAAGTAATAAATAAGCTTTGTTATGTTGAATTTACTATTTTTATCCCCGAATTTTGTTTATGCTAGTAAATTCTTTTTTCCTGATTAGTAATTGATTCCCACAAGACAAGACTGATTCTTGCAAATTTTACAAAATAGTTTATATGTTGCTAGTTGAAAATAGTGTTTAAAAATGTTATTAATTCAAATTTTCTTAAAACCGTTGAGTTATCTGTATCTAGTGTTGTGGCACTAAAGAATTTTGCCTCTGGAGCTTCAACAACAGTCCATACAATTTTTTGTGTATCCCTTACAAGGTCAAGGTCGCTGCCAAAACGCGTACAGAATCCGCCATTAATAAATACACATGTGTGCGCAGTATGTACAGTGACGCGGACGTCGCTACGACGCAATATACACCAACTAAGAGAAAATTTATATATTAACAAAAATAAAACTATAATATTGGATGTATTAAATTATTTCTCATTAAATCGTAAACGCCAGGGATACTGTTTTTGTAGCTTTCACACGCCCAGTAGCTAAAAACTATTTTAAACAAAAAAAAAATATACATGAAAATTGCATACAGTAAAATTATGTTCTGAGATCATATTTAATACATCACAGGTGTTAGAGAATATATTAAATTAAATTATATGAACGTCTTCTATCATTGCGTTTCGTTTCACACATCTCCTAACTAAAGAACGACTTCGGACTTCGCTAAGTCCGAATGAACACCAATACTGTGATCAAATTAAATGTGGGTAAAGCTGGCATATACCAAAGTATAGAAGTTTTGGAAAACAAAATTTTCTTTCAATAATAAAATCTCGCGTACGTTGGATTTTTAATATTAATAAATAAATAAATATATACAAGACTATATGACACACGAACGTCTGTTCCTAAGGTAGACAACTTAATGCCTGT
>JANCMC010000009.1:1473763-1484881 GCA_024363005.1 Charaxes varanes
GCTCCATATAGAGCAGTTGCCACTAAAATAAGTCCTAATAAACTTTTGTTCTGGGTGCCACACATACGCGGGGGTAGGCAGATGCCGCAGCGACCGTTACCGTTCCCCCTACCTATCTGGGGAAATTTTGAATTTCGAACGCGTGTGTTGACAGCTTTTTTTTTCCAACTTACATTATAGATACTACAAAAACAATCTTATATAACCTTATATTAAATCATAGGTACGTAAAAACTACAACAAATTTTGAAAAATCTATATTGAAAATTGAGGTTGAAACTGAAAAAAAAATATGGTTTAAACCATCTTTCGAATTTAAGCTTAAATCTACACTTTACTATTCCCGTCTTCCGTCCCGGTAATCGCGAACTAGCCCAGAAAAGGGTCCGTTTAAATTGCAGAGGATGAGGCTGTTGAACGAGCTAAGACTGCCTTCTGATGTCATCCCTGAAGCCCCCACAATGTAAGATATATTTTTAATAAAAAAACATTTCATTGCCTTAAATGCCTGGTCTCCAAGCCTGTTTTTACCACAGTCATCCCCTATCTGAGGTAATTTTGAAAATCGAACACGCGTGATGACAGCTTTTTTAAAGTGCCTACATTATGTCAATTTCGACACCGCGTTTTCAGATGCGATAAACTGCGTCGGTGTATTTCATCTGTGTCGGTGTATATAATCTATGTGACCTAGTTATCAATTTCGCAACGTTCCAGTTTTTTCGGTGTAGTTTGTACAGTACTATTATTAGGGAATTGTTACAATTTTTAAAGCTCAACATAATTGTTTAGTATAATTTATAACGCATACATTGTATTAGAGTTACACTATAAAAAAAGTAACAATTTTAAATAATTGACAGAACTAGACGTTACTTTGCACAAATCCACAACAAAGAAAAAAAAATTAAATTACGAACTGAATATTAGAATTTATTAAACATAAAGTAGGACAGATAGAAATGAAAAAAAAAACAGGGTTATTTTATTTAAAAATATAAAATAAATCTTTTTTGTCAATATATTGTACAATATCTTTTTCGTAGTAATTGTAGACAGATACCTCAATTATAGTAAAGATAAAGAGTAACCAATTATTAATATAAGAAAACTAAGTAATAATAAAATAATGTCACAGGAAATGAAAAAAGGTTGGGTTAGGGGAAAGTGACAGTTAAAAAATCAATATGACCGTTAGAAAGGAGTCAGTGTCCGCGAGGGTGCGGCACAAAGGGTGAGCACGCGCCGCGCCGTGCGTTACGTGCGAGGCAATGATTTACCGACCGAACGCATTTACTTTGCAACAATAAAGTTGATTGAAGCCGCTACATTTTGGGGGACGCTAAAAGCATCCGTATTTGGATTATAGTTACGGACCAAACGCATTCACTTTGCACCAATGTACGAAACAATGATTAACCGACGAAACGCATTGACTTTGCAGTACCGTGCATTACGTGCGAGGCGCTGATTTACCGACGGAAAGCATTTACTTGGCAACAATAAAGTTGATTGAAGCTGCTACATTTTGTGGGACGTTAAATGCGTCTGCATTTTGATTATCGTTACAGATGAAAGGAATTTACTTTGCAGAAGTTTCCATTAACTTACGAAGAAATTACTTTGTACCAACATAAGAAGCAATGATTTACGGACCAAACACATTTGCTTCGCAGATTTAAAGATAAGTGAAACAACCACATTGCGACGGTAAATGCTATTGTTATTTTGGTTATTAGATCAAAGGAGATTACAGATTTAAAAATTAAATAACAACCCAATTTTTTTTTTAACAATATGCAACAAGTCGCATTTTGTAAACCCGTTGATAGTGACGTTCTATGTTAAAATATTGTTTGAACTATTTTTAAATACTCCAGGGAGACGTCCTGCCCGATTAAGGTGCTGAGGTGATTTTAGAATAAAATAGAATACAATTCAGACATAAAACAACACTGTATCTAACAAATTAAGCCTTCTTCACAAAAATTATTTTATGTTTAACAAGACATAGTGTTTTAATTTGCCTGATTAATAATAATTACTCAGCTTAATTTGGAGAAAAAAACATTTTGGTTACTTATACTGATTTGCGATGATAGATTTTTTAAATAACCTACTTTATTAAGGAATTATGGAAAAAATGTCACACACATAATTTTACATTAAAACAATTTTTCCTTTTTTTTTCCCTAAGCTGTTATTTAGAAACAATATATTTATAACGTGCGAGCGTGCTTTTTTGGTAGTCTGTAAATAACGTAATACGATCGCCACAGTAACAATTTTCGGCGTCATTATCCAATTATTGAAACATTTTAATATTTCCTACTGCATACAATTTCGGGTGCCCCGCGGTTAAGTCCACTTACGTACGTATAAATTCAAAACACGGCGAGTTCAACGACACTAGAAAAGGTGTAATTACGAAAAGCATTAGAAGGGATCTTAGAAATTGGGTGACCCGGTTACTTCTTAGACCCCCCGCCTGGTCTGTACGGTTGGTCAGTCTTAGACAATAACATTCGTGACCCTTCGTATTTTACATGGTAGGTTTTTACATCTGCGAGTAATAACACTCGGAAGATTTATAATATAAACGTTTTGATTTCAGCTGTCAACAAGTAACGTATTTCTTTTTTTAATTTATGAAGGTAAAAGTTAAATGAAAATTTTAGAAAGAAATTAAGTCCAAATTACGCTTACATTTTGCCCATTTTATTTTTATTTTTTAGGAAAATGTAGAATGTTCAAAGTATTGGGTATAAATTTATGGAAAAAAATAATTCAGACGATATTCTCAGTTCTTTTATACAGTAAATAAAATGTAATTTCTTTATTAATTAACATTAAACACCTCACGTTTATAATCCAAATGCTACTTAGTAATAAGCCCGCCATTTTGCAATAAACCGAGCACGCGCTGTAGGCGGCGAGGTATGCGCACGTAACGTGGGTGTGACAAGGACACAAGATACTACGTACTAGCGTAATACAGAAGCTATCCATTTTTCATTCATAATTCGTTTGCTTTATTGAAGGTTAGTTTCGCCCATCTTTATTGCTTGATGGTTTCACTTTATTGCACAGTCGTCAGTTTTTAGTTATCTAGATTACACCGCTTTGAAGAGTCATGCGTATTCTTTCTTACGTATAGGTGTGACAAGGAAAGATATACAATAGGTGAAGCTGCGCAACAATGATTGCTACAAATATCAATTCTTTGTCTGCTGTGTTTGTTTTTGACTACATAAACACAAATGGAGGGACAGGACAAATGCTAAAATATAAAACTATTAATCAGAATAGATTGTACGTTGTCAAATCTTTGCCCTAGTTCCATTAAAAAAACAACCACAATCGATCTAAGTACGCGAATGTTTACATCGTATTATATTATTATCTACGTCCGCACATGTGCAAATCTAAAATGGAACAAATGTGGGAGGCGCGCAGTATCCAAACAAATACTGTTCTTTATAGGTCAAATCTTGTTTAGGTACTAGCGTTCGAAATTCGAATGTCACAGCCGGTAATGGCGCGCTTAATGATATTTTAGCTATTTATTTTTCGTGAATTGTGTTACGGTAGTTAACAAACAGCAGAGTTTAAATTTTCTTTAATTCTGTTATAATTACTAATTGTCCTAAAAAGTTTATGGGTACATTGTATTAGTAAAAGGGCAATTTTTTGCCATAATAATTGTCCCTAAAGCTATTTAATCGTTCCTTTATACGTATTAAGTCGTGAAAGGCAAACTTTATACCAAAAAAAGTGTCACTTCCTTCTTAATGATTGTTTTATATGAATGTATAAGAATTGTTTAATAAGCACCTAAACTGCGGTTCGCCCCCAAAAATTCGTACGTTCATTAATACTAACTAAGGAGGTGGTACATCTTAATTTTTAATAACACATCGAGTAATTACGTAACGGGGATTCTTTATTAAGCTTTTAACGCCTTAGTGGACAAAAAACACGTCCGGCTTATGAAAGAATGTGGGGTGAAATGACAAGGAAGTTAAAGGTGTGTAGAAAACATTGAAACAAAGACGTGTGTTCCATTAAATAGAGCTCAATTCTTCAGTATTAATGAAATAATAATATGGAAATCTTACGTTTTGTTCATCATAAGTTAGAACTTGCAAAATAATAGTCTTAAAATCTATAAGAACTTTCCAAATATTGATTTCAGCGGATCTATGTATCGGCTTAAAACTTCGAATTTTTCTAGTCTGTATATTTCCGAAAAATCTAATACAATTTTACTCAAACTGTCTAGGAAAAGTTATTTCTTGATTTTCAGTAATACTCCACGTGCCATTTTTATTTTATTATCTTCTCTATTACACTTTTCTGTCTTTTTTCCGGTCCATTATTCTTCTATAGTTTCCGTCTCTTTAGATATGGCTAATAATTTATATCACGTATGGTGGTATATTAGCTTAAATAAGAATCTTAGAGAAATCAACCATATACAGAATTTTAACAAGTGCTCGTCTAATTATAAAAAAACTATGATGTTGATAGACGTAAGGTTAAAATACAATGGAGTTGTGAAACTTTTTGACATGTAGTGATTTAACGATAGTGCAAAATGTTACAACATCCCAGCTATATACAAATTTGAGCTCTAATATTGGTTGTATTAGGTATCTATTTGATTAATAGAGATTTGATATGGTAATCCAAGTAATAAGGTTACTTGATCGTCTCCAATGACCCAATAGACAACTCGACACCTTCTATAAAATTAACAACTGTATCAGTTTTAAGTTACATATTGTTCGGTTGAAGTTTATTTTTAAATATTAATATTGAGGAAATGTTTTAATATCGGGTTATATTATTATGGTAATTTTTTTCTTAGTGGAAGTCAAAATTATATTCAAGTTTGACAGAAATAAAACCCTAATTGTTGTTATTTCTTTTGATTATAAAATTTTGCTAAACCAGTTATTTTAAATTTGTGTAATTGGCCGCATAAAACTAATATATTGTTATTTTATTACCCAAGTTGCATTAGAGCATATTAAATTAAAGTATTCTAGAATCTAGACTTATTGACGATATATATAAAAAAAAAACAGTTTTATTCAACCGTGAGTCGAACCCGCACGCACGCGTATAATCGCCAAGTTCATGTCGTCATTACAAGAATTTTTATCTCAATATATAAATAAAGCAAAATTGTAATATTTATACTTTAAAAACGCAATAGCTCAGTGGTAGAATGGTGAACTAGAGACTGCACGCACTCTTTTTTGATTTCCCCTTTCTAGTTAGAAATCCAAACAATATTTAACACAAGAAATAATTGAACCGTAAGTTTTAATGTGAATATAAATGTGTATTTTTAAAAAGGCCATGTTTAATAATAATATAGAAAGTATCAATGCAATAGTGGACACATGTTGTTTTAATAATTTACAATCGAATAAGCGTAGAATTGGAAGAAAATGATTTTTGGAAAAACAAATTACTTAGTAAGACCTCAATATTAACTTCTGACGAATAAAATAAACAAGTTTAAATCATACAAAGATTTACACAAGAATATTATTATAAAGAGTCACGAATGCATTATTTATTTAATTGTGTAAATATTATTTATGCAGTTTGCAGAGACGCTGCAATCACTTAGTAAAGTGTCTTTGCCTCTCCGTTCGTATAGCAAATCGCAATGAATGTTATTATTATTATCAAATAAATGAGCGCGTTGCAGTGTATTTATTTGGCTTTATATCACTTTAATAATTAAGCTGTGAGTGTGCAATGCGTCCTTATCGAATAAACATTAAACTATTTTCCATATTAAATTGTTATTATTGATGTAATGCGCATAATTTGTTCGGATAATTAACCTGGGGTTATCAAACGCGAATTCAAATGTACGATATGCAGTATTTATGCAAGTATATAAACACTAACCTGTTATTCTCTTTTGCGTTTTGCTGTTCCCTGGGCTGGATACTTTAGTTTCTTGCGCGGGCGCTTTGGGTTTCGGAGTAGTTATAGTGATTGGCGATCTTCTGAGAGCCACGGGGATTGTTGACGCTGGGACGAGTTGCCAGGCGAACCTCTGCGCTCCGGGCAGGGGTTTTTCATTCGCAAAATCGAAGCCCCATCTTTGGCTGTCCAGCTCTAACTGTCTTGCCAGTTCCCTCTCAACAAACCGTCTGTTTTCCTCTCTGTCGGTACATCCGAACAAGTTCCTTCTAACTCCTTCTAGCGCGGTCACTCCCCGTACTCGCATCGACCTAGTGTCCAGCACTGTCGTGGTCTGCAAGCCGGGCGCTCTCACACTTAACGCAGACATTTTCAAATCAACAGCAGTCCAAGAACGCGCACTTTCCAACAGCATCCGCGTTACCTATCGAACGTTAATCAGTTTACAAAGTGATCGCGTACTGTTTGTATCATTACGCACCAATAAGAATAATGTTTGAGATGTAAACAAGACGACACGGCGCGCACGTGACGTAACACGACCTCCCTACAACACAGCGAAATGCCGACTGCGGAACGCCGGAGCCCGGATAGAACGCGGCTTGCGTGAACGGCGTTCGCCTTCACTGCGTATCGCCGCGCTCGCGTCACCCCACGCGTATAGTTCCAACTCTCAGCGCAGTGTGGCGTTACTCACGCAAGATTTCCTAATTATGAACATCACTACTTCAAAACTTTTTTAATTTATGGTAGATGAACCAGATAAATATTTTAACGTACTCGGTAGAGGTTCTATTATCCAAATGATTATATCAATTAAAAACTACTTGAATCGATCGCAACGCCATCTACCGAATCCAATTTTTAGTTCAAAGAATTTTTATTCAATATGAACTTTTGCATTCCTTCTAGAAAAAGAGCATGATCATTACCCAAGGCCGGCAAAACAGTTGTGAGCTTAAATAATTGCGAGAACAGTTCATGGGCGTCGGTTGTCACTTAGGAGAACCGTAGCAACCGAAATGTATAAAACTCAAACACAAAAATGACTTTAATATCGGCCTAGTCGTTTAGATTTAGGTAATTGAAAACTTGAAATCAAAATAAAATGGATTATTTAAGGAAAAAATTAATTATTTTCCCTTAAATGAAATAAAATTATATTCAAAGTAATTAATTGTTTCTTCTTGTTATGAACATAGTTACGCCTGATTCTATAAACTATTCCAAATAGTTGATGAAAATAAATTTGTAATAAAACGAGAGTTAATTCCTAAGCAAAGAAATTGATATTCGACCGATTTACTAAATTGTGCCAATTTTACCTCAAAAGACGGGAAACAATAATTAATACAATAGCAACATTAACATTGAGCTTGTTTACGAGGACCGAAGACGTGTCTAGTTACGTGTGCAGCATACTTTAAAACTTCTTATCAGAACTACAGTTGTCCCTATCACACTTGCATTGGCGCGTGTCGCGTAAAAGAGGACAGAAAATATATTAATAGCACACAACGTCGCCGCCATTTTGCTGAACGATGGCTAGAATTTTTAAGTTTGATTAAAACAAGTTCACTTTACACCCGTTTTCTTTATTACTTAGCGTTATAAAATTTGGTAATAATTTAAATAATTTTGTTATAATTATGGAATGTCATTTGTATCACTGACGCACCATTACGAATACGGTAAACGAAAATAAAATTGCGAAACTATTATCAAATAGCTCGACGACATCTTGTATACATTTCGATAAAAGTTAAAATATTGTTAATGGTTTGAATCAATACTATTTAGACACTTACCTCGAAGTTTTATATGATTATTTCACGGAAAATCTTCAATTTACCGTCGGGGTTCACTGCACTGGCGTACTAATTTTCGAGATATGACAAAGACGCGATGGCAAGAGCGCGGGCTCTGCGCTGATTGGTTGAAAATGGCGGCCATTATGTTTATTGGCTGGAGGATTTTAGGCGCCAAATTTCGGTTGGTCGAGGCGTCGGATGGCGGGAAATAAAGCGACTTTCCGGTGCGCTCGAGTTTTGTTACGGAAAATTGTGTTTGGCGCGTTTTGCTTTTGCTTGTTTACTTTTATTTTGATTACTCTGCCAAGAGCGTACACGTAGGTGTTTGACTGCTGTATTTATATAGATTCTGGTTACCTTCAGACTTACTGATATTGATTCTGAAAAACATTTTAATTTATGTCAATTTTCCCCAATAATACTATATTTTTTTCAGTCAGAATTTTCTTAGAAATTCTCCTACATACTGTCTTTACACTAAAATATTTTATTTAAGGTTGCAAAAGGACTTCAAACTTGTCTTTATGGCTAGACAGTTCAAGTACAACATAATTTTATTATAATTTATAGGCAAGAAGGCTAAATTTATATACCTATCAAAATTGCAGTGTCTTTTTTATTAAAGACACTGAACACTTCAAAACCTCTACAAGTAATTTAGTTAATATATAAATTTCTTTTTCTTTATATTTTTAAGCCAAAAATTGTTTATTAATACTTGATTGTGGTACTTTATTCATCATAGAATTCTCTTGAGTATTTACTTATAAGATGCTTCATTCATATCATACGAAAGTTTTATTATGTATTTTTTTATTATGTTTTATAATCTTTATTCTACATAAAGCCTACTTTTTTTGGCTATTTTTGACTATTTCATTTTGATTTAAGATATGCACATAGAGATTTCCTAATTAAGACGGGAAATTCAATGATACGTATTTTGCAACATTTTGCTTGCATTATGTGCAATGTGGGATTATTTATAAGTTCCTCAGAGACAACCGTTATTGACTTTTGACCTATTTATAACGGAAGTCAGCGCAAACTTTGCGGTCAACAAAAAAAGTGTTTCCGTTTAACACAGATGCTTTTAGTTGAGCTGGAAAAAAATTACTTAGCAGGTGCATGTTTGGAAAGATTTGTCGTAAATCCCTATGGATAAAATAATATAGACAACTTTTTTTAACAATTTCTTTTTCGCTATACAATTTCCTAAGGAATATGCTATTCTCTTAGAAATGGAAGGATATTTTTGAAGTGAAAAGGTCTTAAGGAATTTTGAATGAAAAAACATTGAATTTCACCCTGACTCCCATCTCATTGCGGAAATGGCTGTCCCAAAAAAGAGGCCCGATAAAGAAACTGGAACTATAGAAGAATAATGGAACAGAGAACAGTGCAAATATAGAAAAAAAAATAAGAATATAATAAAAGAACAATGAATGAACAAATCTTCTTCCTAGCGTTCAAGTACCAGGGTCCGCTTAGATTGCAGAGGATGTGCCTGTGGGCGAGTTAAGAAGACCGATTGCCATCAGACGTCATCCTCGCATACCCCATGATCTCTACAACCTTACGACTAATATCAAACGTGACATTAATCGGGCCCCACTGTTTTAGGTGCCTTCCAAAATACGATGGAGGTCGGATATCAAATATAAACGGGTGCTATAATGGGTCACCCATCACCACCGACCACAGATTAGGCCACGACCTCTTCAAAGCTATCAAAGTGTAAGGTAAGTAAATAGGATTTTACAGTTACATAATATTATACACGGCCTGGCAGGCGCGGATCCACAGTCGTGGGAACGATGGGCATACCCACCACCCAATAGACTTTTCACGTCACATATTCGCGGTCTATTGAGATCATGTGAAAGCCTGATAATATTATATCCAACACTTTACTAAAAAAAATAATGTATCAAATCATATATTATACAGACATATGCTTTGTAGGAATTAACTATACTAATACTTAATTATAATTCTAAAGATAATTAAGACTACTGATTGTTTGGAAGAGTTTTAAAGAATTCGTTACCATATGTTGCTCGTAGTAATCCGCGCCTGACATTTTTTTGAATACCAAAATTCCATTTCACGCGGGCTTCGCGGCATGAATGATTTGAAACACATTTCTTCACAAAAACTTCTGCGTCGACACCTGGTGAACGGATGCACGTTTCCGACATAATGGCTATTTTTATCTAGGGATGCTCACTGATTAGGGGTGCTTTGGCCTGGTCCCAGGCGCGGATGCAGTCTTCATAAAAGGTGGTAGGCATGGCCACTCAATTTTCGGCCCATTGACTAGTTGTTGCTCGCGCCTATTTCCGCATTAAATTATGTGAAAAACTTTAGCGTGATGACATATAGTCTATATCATAACCTTCACTAAAATAATTACTCAAATCGGACCAGTAATTCCCGAGATTAGCGTGTTCAGGTAAACAAACAAACTCATTAGCTTTATTTACTAGTATACATATAAAATAAAATCATATTTCAATATTTTGATCTGAATTGCACTGCTAAAAAACTTGTGAATGCGTTTGATTCTTTTTAGAAATACTTATGTTGTTTTCTTGCGGAGAAAACGTTTTGAACGAAAACAATTGTAACAACGCCAAACAAATATAGCTTTAAAAGCATTACAACAGGTACTATATTTGATTACGTACTGCATTCACGTGTATAAGGTAAATATAATTTTTTGCATATCGCCCAAACATCAAGGTCAGCTAACATCGCTGAAAAAACGGAAACGTTGAATTGGAAATGTTGGTATTTCTAATGCATCAGCTTTAGATGGTTGTTATGGTTTAAATCTATATCTATACTAATATATAAAGCTGAAGAGTTTGTTTCTTTGATTGTCTGTTTGTTTGTTTGCTTGCTTGAACGCGCTAATCTCAGGAACTACTGGTCCGATTGGAAAAAATCATTCAGTATTGGATAGCCCATTTATCGAGGAAGACTATATATATCATCACGCTAAAATTGAGTCTATTTTTTTAACTAATTTTACGCAGAGGAAATTGCGGGCACGACTAGTATAAAATAACAATGGGCTTGTTTGTTACAATTTCACGCTATAAAAACTCTTATTTATTATAAAAAAATTCAGATATGTTGACAAGGATATAGAAAAAATGTTCACTTAAAGACACTTACTAAGAGAATAATAAAAGGAGGTTAGAAAATAAAGGTTTATGAAGCTATTTTAAATATACTTCTTAAACCGGAGCCAGACATAGCTGAAAGTGTTTGTAGATTTTTGTCCTTGAAGACTACAAAACTGTCCGTAGCTACACAAAGTCCCCGGCCACACTACATGATCATTGCAATG
>JANCMC010000009.1:1484981-1497208 GCA_024363005.1 Charaxes varanes
TGTTTGACACTTGACAGAGTTTCGACGTTTTTCATATTTGTCCGTCAACTGTCAGTTGTCAGTAATCAGTATTGCTGTTTTTAATCTGTGAAATGTAATGGAACGTAACGGGTTTCGGAATACTGTTTCATTAAGAAAAAAATCTTAATTATATTAATTACTAAACACGGATGTACAAGATTTTTTTGCAAGCATTTTGTTACACTTTTCAAATTAAAAAAAAATATTTTGTAGCACTGAGCTTGATGCATTCTGGTTACAATTTTTTATTAAGTATTAATCTGAATTAGTACATGCATGGATAGGAATATATTTCAAAGAGAATATTTTAACTACTACCTACGTTCTACTTTAGTTTGAATTGTGATTTCAGTTGATTTTCATTTTATGGTTTATAATATGAGCCGAAACACGAAATAATTCAGAATTATTTTAAACCACTCATTCATTTCTTCTAATTTCAAAGATTAAATTATATGATGATCTTTTTCCTTTTTAGACTATTTTAAAATGTAAACGAAAATTGAAAATGGTTTTCAAATGCTCGGTTTTGCTATAAAGGTAAGTTAATAAATTTATGTATACTTCGACCGCCTGATCCAGCTACATCATATTTTATACAAATGACGAAATTATACTTAAGTTTGTAGCCGTCGTAGGGTCCTAAGAAATCGTATTATTATGTAGATTAGGCGCATATTATATACCTGCTAATTATAGTCATAGATTTGCGTATTAAGTTGTTTACGTATAGGTAATGGATTTATAGGTTTTTAATTATACAGCCGTTGTCAAGATCAGATAATATGAACGTGTATCATAAAGAAGCAAGTGACAAAAGAGTTGAACTTATTTTTTTATATGTTATCATAAAACATTTTAATATCTGTCTATTTAGTGAATTAAACCCAAATATTTATGTCTAATATACTTCTAGAAAAGCTTTTATGTTTAGGAATGCTTTTAACCTGTAGCATAAATTTATGTATAGGTCAACTCTTAATGATTGTGAAATTATTTCCTCGTGAAATGCGTTTGTCAATCGTGTAATGGAGACTTACTAACTTTATACCTAGATTTATTTGTTTCAAGAATTCTATACCGATATACGTATATATTTTTATTCTTAATGTTCGTTTACACTTCGACATCGTTTATTGATTTGAAGCTGAATCTCGTACCTTTTGTCGATTTATCTGATTGACTACCATTATTACCTGCATTGCTAAAAGACTCACAGATGGGTTGCCGGCATTTTAGAAATGACCCTGCTTTTTTGGACTGATATCGATTCAGAAACGCCGGAGCTATTCTGCTAGGCAGTAAATTTCTATCAGATCCAATGGGCTCTGAATTGTTGGAAAACGAGGCGATAGAACTGAAATACATTAATAAGTTATTAACAAGTACAAACCACTAATATCTGTTTAAATACTTCTAATACAAGTAACAATAGACAAACATACTTTTCCCGAGTTTGTATACATAATGCGTTTAATAGGATTTCTTTAAAGCCGATTTCGGATTAAAAAGTACAGTTAAAACTGCCACGTACGCGTCTCTCATTTTAAGTAGCTTATGTGGGATTATGTTACTAATGTCCACTATTCATTCGTTACGAATTCGTATAGATTTTAATTAAATTGTAGACTAAACTATATTGATTTAAAGTTACAATAATGAAAAAAAAAGAGAGTATCCAATAGAGGCACGATGTGTCAGTTTCTAATTCCCGCCGATATTTAAATTGTCTATGGATTGAATCCACACTAAAACTGTCATAACTAAGAATTCATTGAATTCTTTGTTATGATGTTTTTGTCTAAACGGAAATTTGCAAAATTATTTGATTGGTTTGAAGATTAAGTTCAAACTTATATTTGAACTTCATCTTCAAATACTTTTACTATGACCCTTGCTAATCAATTACTTGCTTATTCGCGCCCATGTTTATGCAATTGCGATGAATAACGTCGTTTCCTGGTTTTTAGGAGTAATGTAATAAATGAAGAAATCGATTATCTTGCTTATTATGCGATAGAATTGCTAAATGAGATAAAATGGTGTTATGTATTTACTTTTTAACACCTAATAAAAATTTCACAGGCACTTTTTAGGCAACAGGTTTTATAATATTATTAGGAAAAACTAACAGATTTGTTACGTTTTGTTTT
Source organism: Charaxes varanes (assembly GCA_024363005.1). Taxonomy (NCBI): domain Eukaryota; kingdom Metazoa; phylum Arthropoda; class Insecta; order Lepidoptera; family Nymphalidae; genus Charaxes; species Charaxes varanes. Next base: position 1,487,156 of record JANCMC010000009.1, read on the forward strand.
AGTAGATTCGCTTAAATATCGCGACACGAGATTTTTATGCATAACTAGCTGATATTGGCGACTTTGCCCGCGTAAATTCAGTGACTTTAATTTTGTTTTCATTGTTTTGAGCGGATCTTTAATTATTTTGCTAAGAGTAAAGTAGCCTATGTCATTTCTTGTACGACCTACAAATGAAAATCCGGTCAAAACAGATCAATACGTGTCGGAAATAACATGTAACAGATAGACACACATTGTCTGGTATATGTTATTATATATATGTTTGGATTAAAGAAACATTTTGGTGACGATAACGAACACAGAAAAAAATCTAATTTGGTGCAGTCATTCCAAAGTCATGTGCATACATTCATTTTGGAAATTCATTTTATGTGTAGGAAGACGTAATTTAGTAAAGCGCTATCTATAACCGACCTTAGAGAGGAAGAAAAAAGATTCACCATTACCATGATGAAGACTAATAGAAGAATATCATTATAGGATGTGATCAGATCGGAACTGGTTGGGTTAAGGTAACACGGGCCGTGGAGGTGAGTGTAAGTGTACACGTTAAAGGGTTCCCTCAGACCAAGACTTGGGTCACAAGTTCCAGGCACTGCCCTGGTTCCTTCCTCTGCAACATGGTGGATTCGATACCCTCACGGTCAATCCATGCAATATTGCTAAGAAATCCGTCTCTTTTAGATTTAAACTTCAAGTTCTGTGTGAGTTAACCCAGGTAAGATAGATGACAAACAAACGAAATCACTATTATTGAAGTACGCCCACTAATTAGCCTTCACCTATCAAGATGTGCCTATATATAATAGAAGAGAAAAGAAGAGAAGATTATAGCATTATATATCTATCGATACTTATAATATATGTAATAATTTTAGTGAATAAAAAAGTTTTGTATGACGAAATGAGAGGTAGGCGCAGGCGCAACACGTTGTTCGTGGGATTGCTTTGTCAGTCGATACCCGTAGTCTACTAGACTTTCACGCGAGGCATTCGTCGTCTATAGACTTTCATGCAGAATGCCCTTGCTATAGCTGTCGCTAATACTCATATCTCGTGTTGGTATTTACTATTATAGATTGGGTTGGAGAAACCCTGGTTGTCCCATGCCACGATGGGCGAATGATGTTAGGATAGTGGCAGGAGGTGGCTGGATGAGATTGGCAAGGACTAGAGGAGATTGACAGAAGCAATGGGAGGCCTATGTCCAGCAGTGGGTTATCAAGGGCTGGAAATGATGATGATGGTATATACTAGTAATGACTTCTGCGAGACTCTGATGTTATCGAACCGATACGACTTAGGGACATTCAGGAAAGGAGAATACGCATTCCTGAAAGGCCGGCAAAGCATCAGCGTGCCATCTCTTAGTGCACTGCCTGTCCGTTTGCTCCTTGCTCCTCTTCCTCTTGCTTTATGTTAAAGCAAGCCTCTCGTGATTGACTCTATGACGAAGTTCCGCTGGGTTTCAGAGGGTATTCTGGCAGTGCGAGCGAGAGAGCGAGCCCTACACTTCTGTACTCAAATTTTACCATTTTTATATACACGGCCATATATTATAAGTATTTTGGGTGCTGGAAATCTAAATACTGTATTGCCCCTTATAATAGGGTAGATTTGTTCCGCGCTAAAGAAACACACGTAGTAGGAGTATTTTCGTACAACGCGCTTTAAGGACCCCGAATGCGCATAATATGATCTATACTAATATATAAAACTGAAGAGTTTGTTTGCTTGAACGCGCTAATCTCAGGTACTAATGGTCCGATTCGAAAAATCATTTCAGTGTTATCATCACACTAAAATTTTTCTCCCTAATTTTACGCGGACAAAGTCACGTGTAACAATTAATATTATATATTATGGAATGATATTAATGCGTCATAAGAATAGCGTGGTATTATGCGTTGTAAAGATTACCGTGGATTACTGTATGAAAGACTCCTATCACGAATCAAATCTGGAACTCTACAAGTAATTATTTGTGGGAGGTTTTTTGTGTTGTAATGTGGCAAGAGCCTAAGGAAGGCTGTTATTACATTTACTATGAAACTTAATGTAATAACAAAGTACCCAGTAACGGTAACTAAGTGATTATCCACGTTTAAGGAATGGGGTCAGTTCATTTATTGTAATAAAGAAATATTATGTAAGTATTGGTTTAACCAAGGTCTACGGCAATCGTTATAGAGCTAGAATAAAAATCACGAGCTCTTACTAGCTAAATATATTCCATTATACACCAACAAGATCTAATCCAAGCTTTAGCAGTAACAGATTGAATGTATGCAAATTGACTTCACAAACTCGACGACGGTTCTAAAGTATCTCGATCTAATATAGCCAGATACGTAGGTAGGTATCTGTATTGTATGTATGTCTACATACGCTGTGGAATGCGCGCCATACACACAGCTATAGGTGCGTACATACACACGAATCGTAAATAGATTGAATGGATATGTACCTACATACTTTTTGCCTACATGTATGTTTATTTTGCAGCATCGCGGCATACAAAGCTCAGTCGGTAGGCAGTAGATCATCGATGTGTATGCCAGGGCATCGTATGTAATGTAAACATTGTGGTCAGGAGGAATGCATTTAGACAGTAGGTGCTCGAGGATATTATCATGAACGGTGATAACGTGGCGAGTCCGCGCGCCTCAGTCAGCGACGCGGGTTCGCGTGGAGCGGTCGTGTGTTGCGTTCGTGTCGGTCGAGTGACGTACGGAGCTGTGTTCGCGCTCGCGTACGCGCCGCATTCCATCGTGGGGGCCCTTCGCTACCATTGGCCGATCCCGCGTGACGTCACTCCTCGTAATGAGGTATTCAACATGGCCGTGTAGCTAGTTCGCGAGTGTGCTTCGTTATTCGTTTGAATGGATTTAATCAGTGAAATATGCCAAGGAGACGAAACGGTGAGATACCCTTGCCCGACGGATGGGATTATGCGAGGGACTTTGATGGAAAACTGTATTTCATCGACCACAACAGTAGAAAAACGACGTGGATCGACCCGCGAGACAGGTAAGTTTCCCGAGGAGAAGTGTTAACCCGTAAGAGCCCCATGTCAAAACTTCACATTCCAATACGATTTTAAGTGTTTCCTGATTGAATTAACAAACTATGGACTGTGTGTTCGAAAGTGCACGTTTAGTACTTCGTTCTGCTCGCGTTGCAAAAAGTAAACATAATTTTAAAATAGAATAAATCGTGAAAAACAAACTATTCTCGCTACGACGCTGTCGCTATCTGTCGGAAAGTATGCGCAACTGACTCGATTTCACACGACATTCCACAGTTGACTAACAACAAATGACCTAAACACAAATTATGGTTATCATTCTGTTATCCTTTGGAATTGTAATTGCGATCTGGGTCTCGTTTGTGTAAGATTCGATTATTATTCTGGTTATCGGCGTTGGAACGCGGCTAATGAGGCCACGGAACTGGTTCATAGCGATATTAGGCGCTGAACTGGCGCAGAAATAATTCGATGAAGCGTTCGAATCGGACATGAACGTACTGTTGGCTGGATGGTGCGGTCGGCCGTGTTCGTATAGCGCGATGCGTGGAGAGCGCGTTGGGAGACGGAATGCAATGCATAGGCAAGTTGTGCGGTGTGAATGACAGGCCGTAGAATGCGGCCCGGGCCTGCGGCGATGGTCGCGCCTTTCTAAAGCGGCGTACGGCCCCTCCCCCCGCCCCTCACCGCCGCTCTACCATCGCACCACCTCATCCAAGTGCAGGTGCTCCACAACACATCCCTATTAAATACCGATCGTGTCTAGCCGTATCTATTTACCATAGTTAAAAACCGGCACCTGCATCATTGTCTTAAAAAGTTAACCTTCAAATCCACCTGCACCTCAAAATGCATACATGTCACCGTTAAAATGCACCGATGAATTAATAGAAAAGTTAGCAAAAACCGTGAAGTATGTCGATATGTTGACATATGTTTCTTGAATTGTACAGTAAAAACTGGAGTTACGGTAAATTGTAGCAGTAAATTCTATAAGCTATGAGTAAATTGGAACAGAAAATGTATGGATCCAAAGGCCATTAAAGTATAATAAAAGTATCCCATGATACCTTTACGGTTCTAGGCAATATCCGATGCAAGTATATTTTTAAGTACTGCCATAACATTTTTATGTTTCCTAAAGCGATTGAAATGGCATACCTTTTCCAAATTTCAGTAACATAATACGAATATTTGAGTTAACGACTGTAAATTAAATTAATTAATCCCAAGAAGATACATTCAGGAGATCTGTTTCCAGAGCAATGACGTCTCGATAAACTTGGCTGATGGCACAGGAAACATAAAATTTTAGTCTCATTGAACAGTTTTGGTGCATAGCATTCCAAGAAATTCAGGAGAGAAATTAGTATAAAAAAATAATTAACTAACTGTAACCTGCGACTTCGTCTGCGTGGGTCTCTCTAACCACTTAGGGGTATAAGAATAGTTTCTGGATAAGGATGAATATCATGTTTAGGAAAACCTTTATAAATTCTGCATTATTTAAGAACAAATTTGGTTACCTTAATATTATATATATATACTGTCTCGGATTTTAATTTAGAACTGTTAAAGGGGAACAAATCCCTCGGATATAATTTTTGTGAAGCTAATCATTTACGCAACGTATGCAGCGGAAGCTCTCATAAGATAAAAATCCCCCGATTTTGAAACATTCTTCATTGGCGCTCCGCTCCTACTGGTCTTAGAGTGATAATATATAGCCTCATAGCCTTCCCTGATAAATGGGCTATCTAACATTGCAAGTATTTTTCAAACGAACAAACTCTTCAGCTTTATATATTAGCATAGAAGTATAAACAATCAACAACGAAACAAAGGCAATGGACTGGAATGGACAATAAGACGCTTAAAGGTGACAGCTTTCATCGAAACTTAAATCCCAATTGAAGTATGTCGGGCCATAGCGGACATCTACTGCGAAACGCACGCTATATAAACCGAGCGACTAAGCCAATTTATTAACGCTAAAAATAACTTCAGCATGTCTCCAGCGCATTTGATGATATTAACCTTTGAAAGGAACCTTAACAGAAAATGCTGATTAAGAAAGTCTATGTTTAGACTGCAAATGTTGATTGATGACAAGCATTTTACTCGATACTAGGCGGATTTAAAATGAAACCGCATGTTTACTGTTAAAATATATTGATGTTTTAATTAACAAACCTGAGCCATTGTTCGTATTGTTTCGTATTAACTAAATCTTATAAGAATCAATAACAAAGTGGGTACTTTGTTATTGTTTATATCATTGATGAGATGTTGCATACGAGACGAATAAGGATTAGTTGCTTTATACGGATACCACGATGTTAGAACTAGCTTAAACGGTAGAATGTTTAACATTCGATACCTACGCATTTAAATTAAGGAAAAACTGTTCATTGTTTTGCCGAACGAGGAAACAATGATAGGCGTAGACGTTAACAATCTACTGGGAATTTATACGTGATATTTGCTGTCTATTACTTTAATTATATCACTCAGCTGCATTTTCACTCGGTACTTTGTTCGTCTCACATGCCAGCATTGCGTTAATGCATAATTCTATGGTACGAGTGAAATTCACTTTGTATTCTTATGCACATTCCCTTGGTACATGTTATAATATGTGGGAATCGTATTTATAGGTAACAGCAATGGAATGTATCAATACAAATTTGCATGTTCACGGACCATAATACTTGCTTAACAAACGCTTATTGTGAATCCTCTTGCGTTTGTATTTAATTAAATAATTCTTATTATGTCGCGTGCATCGTAAGTTTTCGAGTTCGCAACCGGTCTTTTGGCTGATTCACATTTATTAGTAATATTGGTCGTATAACGTAGCCGTCTTCGATATTGTGTAACCCAAGTATGTGTAAAGCATCTTGTGGGTACTTCCCACGCACTACGCGCCTTCGACCGTGACGCTGAAGGGGCTGGGCATTTTACTGCGTTTCTTGACTTTAATCGAATGGGAGTCCGATCACTTTGTATTTTAAAGTTCTCACTTCTCTCGATTGTTTCATCAGTCTGCATTTAAGCAATTAACATACCGATTTCGTTCACTGAACGATATTAGTTACAGAAATGTGTCTGGTGAGTGGAGAACGCGAGACTTATAATTATTGGTTTGCAGGGCGCGTCGAGAGAACGCGAGGTATCGTGTACAACATTGTTTACATTACGCATACCTCTCAGATAAAGATGTCCTTGGCCATTTTTTACTCCGACGCATTGAAACTTCGGTACTATATGTGGCCGTGTATTAAAATCTCCGAGCTAAATGCCATAGCGTCATCATTCCTACGGTTTCCAATTTATGTGCATATAAATCTAAGGTGCAGTCTGATTCTGCTCAACGGTGAGCCAAACTCACTGAAAGTGGAATACGGAGTATATTCTGCCGAGTTGCGTAACGTCCAAACGTGAATTACAACTTTTATGACTTTACAATCTGGTAAAAATTAAGCACAGACTTATTAAAGTAATAATGGGTTTTGTTTTTTAGTGAATCTAGTGCAGTTTTTACGAAACAGTGATTTTCTTTCTACAGTTTTTTATTAGAATACGATTCCAGTCTTCAATATTATATATATATACTTATTTCATAACAGTGATATTATAGAATATTTCCTAATAAATGGCATATATAAACAACCTTGTTACGATAGTACACAGAAATAACGGTTACACATAAATTGACCAATGGTTAAATTTTCAAGTTGATGAAGATAATAAGTCGATAGATGTTAGAAAAGGATGAAATTTATTGAAATATGAACATCTGGCCCTGTTACAAAAAATCAAAACTTGACTGAAATATAAATTTTTTAATAATATTGCACTTTTACCTAAGGTTTACCCACTCATGATTTAAACATAGCCTTTAGGACCAAAGGAATTTATCCACGGTTGCACAACTAATAATTCTGTCCATCGGGTCTATGTTGAAAACGCCTATGGAACCCATTGCGAAAACCGTTTTATTTTTAATGTCATTCGTTGAATATAAATTGGCATTTAATCTAAAACCGCGAAACCTTGGCATGCCGTAAAATTTTAAAACTATTTGAAGCCTTAAAAATTCCCAATCAAGCCAACGATTGCTATTCGACGAGGGATGTTATTTAGAATGTAGATTTTACATTCTGGTTTTGTTTCTTTTATCGCATCGAATTAAAATTTATAATATTTAAATGTTGAATGCGTGTAAATTTACGCATATTTCAAATTTATCTATGCAATTATACCGATAACACCAACGCTATTCCCGTTTCTAATCAAAAATAACATTCCTCTCTTATCTAGCGGCCGTCGCATACCTTTTTTTACTCATCCGTTTTTTATTTTCTTTCATTGTAATAAATGGCAGATGTTTTCAGCTATTATTACGCTTGCATTGTTATTTTTTATAATACTCAAACTTACAGAGTGCTCTTATTATTATTCAAATAATGATATATACCCAAAGAGGTTTATAGTACAAGTACACGATACTTTGGGTCAGCTAAATTGAGTTGATTCTAGCTATTACATTTGTTCGGATAATAAGGTAATCATAGAGATCATTCTGTTGCTACTATTATCTGACCAAATTATGTTAATGTATGATAAACGCCACTCTTACTAACTCAAAAACGTTCATTATTAACTATGATACATTTTAAAGTATTCTTTAAGAATAATTCATAACAAAGGTTCGTTAAATTCTTTTAGGTTTTTTAGACTTTCATATGCCTTTCACGTGATTACAATCAGGCAATGTATTTTCCTCAGTAATGGGTTATCCTGAGTGCATGACTATGATAAATAGCTATAATTGTTTTAATTTAGCAGTTCCCCAAATATAGTGCGCTTACATAATGTTTACGTCTTTTTTGTATGTCGTTGTTGAAATAGAATCGTCTGCCATTGCATAATATTGCGCTTTGAATTGTTTACTTTTGGATTTCGAAATAAAATTTTATATCCTCGAATCTATGGTTTTAACAAATCAAGGAGGTTTGATATTAAGACGATAGACGAGGCCGTAAAACTTATTTACCCAATTTGCATAAGCTCATAATTGTGGACACCGACTAAACTTGGTCAATGAAAGAATGTTGCCCATACTCGTTTCTTCTTCAATACTGGCGTTACTTGATTTTAAACTCTACCTGTTTGAATTTTAAGTCAGTTTCCGTATCAAAGCACATAAGGAGGTCTAATAAAATTAAACTAATTTGTGCAGTCGTGTCCAAAACGTTATTTTTGATTGGAAAGCAATTAACGAGGCACTTAATTAGGTAAATGTGCTGAGTTTGTGTGAATAGAAGATTGGTGCAATGTAGCGAAGGCAGTTCGTTCAGAAGTTTCTTTAGGTATCAAATGGTTAACTCGGTACTTAATTAACTCGGTTAATTTAGTGGGACTTGCATTAAGCTTCTTACTAATTTTCTATGTTTTATCAATTTCGTGTTGTATTACCTAGGACTTGTAATATTAAGCAATTAATTTCTTCTTCTTTCAAGAATATATCTTTTGCCTTACTCTCCCATCTACTTCTATCAATGGACTTATGATCTCACGGAGATACAATTTATTCTACTTAAATGAATGGCTGAAATCTTTATACTTTTTAGAGTTTTGAATGTAAATTAAAAATAATTCTATAGCATTCGGAGTTGATTTTTTCTTCGCATTTATGAATGGCTAACAAATGTAATTATTTAAAAAGGAACGATTAAAACCAGTTCACGAATAGCGAAGATATCGAGTCAACAAAAAAAGCAGCGAGTACGAGAACCCGCTCCTTTTTTGAAAGTCGGTTGCAAAGCAAAAACGACACTAAAAATTCCATCACACCAATGAATATCTTAAAACGCCAATAAATTAAATCGAGCGGGTGCCGCGTTATAGGTCAATTCAATTCTAATCCTTGAATTTGAATAAATCATAGACGCGTTCGAATGTGGGCGAAATATGCGACGATAACTGGGTACCATTCTAATGTATACCGTTCCATAATAGCGGTTGGTATTTGAGAATGTAGTGTTAAATTGTTTAGGTACGAGAGCGGTGTAATCGTTTTGGAATGCCACCTGTACGATAAGATGATAGTAGAGTTTGTAACAGCCGTTTTCGATACCGATTTCGCTTGACAGTTGTCTCTTTTATTAAATCCGACTGACTGTACATATTTGCGACTTGACTATAACAAAAGATAACATTGAAAATATGAAAAAATAAATCGGGCAAGTGCGAGTCAGACTAGCTCACTAATGGTCCCGTACTTGTAATATTTAAGCAAGTTATTTAAGATTTATAACTTTCATTGTCAACTGCGCAACAAAAGTGTTTTGTGACTGCAATTTTTTCTTGTTATATGTGCACAAATTTGCGGTTTTCAAATTTTTAACCACACTTGTACTTAAAAGATCTATAGCTTCTTGCTAAATTTCAGGATTCTAGGCCAACGGGAAGTACCCTGTAGGTTTTCATTCCCTTTTTGAATGTGCTAGTATAGGAAATGCAACATAAATGGCCATACCTTTTGCTTGAGTAGACTTACAAGGTTCAATTTTTCTGTCAGCTTCAAATCATTACAGACCTCAGTATTTGGTATTAATTTCAACTTTATACGTTCACGCGTTCCGGAGAAACAGCTTCTTGACAGACAGATAGACGGCCAACGAATTGATCCTGTAAGGGTTCTTTTTTTCGTTTGGCATTATGGAACCCTAAAAACGACTAGCGAATCTATTATAGCTTAAGAAAAGACGTCACAATCTACTTATTTATAAATAATTGGATGGAATATTTCTATAAATGTTAATAGACGGATATAAACCCATTGGTATCTAATTGTTTATTTTTAATATGTTTCTTATATAAGAGCACATTAGATCCGTTAGCAGGAAAACTTTTTGTGTTTGTTATGTAATTATATATGACTCCATCGTTGCCATCAATAACCCAACATCTATATTCAATCACCAAAAGGCGTTCGTGTGCACCGTAATGTGAAT
>JANCMC010000010.1:14891-25523 GCA_024363005.1 Charaxes varanes
ATACATACATACTACCAATGAACCTAATGGACTTTATTAAAAAACATGAATTATTTTCTTTATTTAAAGTAAAATACCTTGACGACTGTACTTCATTAAAAAAAATTAAACTGAGTGCATCTTGAAAATACTAGAACTGTTTAACAAACTCACGGATGTTTTTTGCTGCGACCCAGCAGTTTTCTAACTGTGACCCAGTACCCGGTCGCGACCCACCATTTGGAAAACGCTGTCCTATACAATGTTGGAAAGTAAAACTTGGACTATATCGATCCCAATACAAAAGAAAGAATACACAATGTAAGCAAATATTTTGTCAATTGTACCTTTTGGTAATCTCGTAAGGGTGAGGGCATTGGCCCTCTTTGTTTTATCTCCCCATAAGATTGGATATCCTGGGTCCCCTGTGCCCTTAAGGAAAAGACGGCACTGTTCACTACCCGATGGCATCTACTAGTTAGCTTCCTCGATGTTTTCACAGTCGTACCTTGGACGTCGCTTGCGAGTTTTTTGATATAATTATAAAAAAAAAAATCTGTTTTAATAAGGCATTGCGAATATTTTAGTATGCCTATATTGCCTTATATTTAGTATGTATTTGTGTCTCAATATTATTAAGCATTGCATATAGTATAACCTTTTAAGCTTAAAAGGTTGCGCCAACAGTAAGTACGAAAATATACAACGCAGCATTAGATAGATGATGCATTGTTTATATTGAAATTAAATTCAATATTTTCGGAAATTCCAAGCTGCGTCCATACGTACTTAAAACATTCGTAATATTAGTTTCTTTGTCGTGTTTCTAGATATCATGAAGTTAGTCGTAGAAATTTGTAGTTTAGCAAATGTTTTTATTAATTATCCGTGGATTGAAACTTCACGCTTATTAGCCTAGCAACCAAAATATAGTGCCTGCAAATCAACATTTTTAAAATTTTATCCGTATGACCAGTTAGTGTAAACCCCCCTATAACACTGTAGGTTTATTCCATGTTATAGGAAAACCGTTGTAGGATTACTCTCTTACAACGTGCTTGTACGGCCTCGAATGCGAAGAATATTATATATATATTATAAAATAATATTAATGCGTTATAAGAGCACTGTGTTATAGGGGGAATTACAGCATTTTATCGTAATTTTTGAATTCTTCAGTTTCATCAGTTGTCTCTCCCTTACTTACGTACTATGCTTAAACATGTCCTTGAAATGGTTAACTTTGGATTTCGATATGCATTTGATCTTATACATTTTAGTTTTACTATTTTTTCGTCCAATACATAATTAAGGTTCATGAGAGTTTTGGGAGTCCCGTCGTCCCATATCCCAATTACATGCTTACTGTCGATTCGACAATAATTTCACCTTTAGTATATACCCTGTTGTCAACTGTCTCGCTTAAACCTAGTAGCCTTTGGATTGATATTTATTTTTATTAAAGCCCTTAATAAAAATAAATATATATAATATATAAATGCGTAAATTACGTCACACGAATTTTATGACTTAACTCCTCCCCCGTTCTTGCCACACGTTGCCACGTTATCGAAACCCTTGGTGTGACATTAGATATTTTTCAATTTTATACATGTATTAAAAATAATTTAATGAAAATATTTATATAAATGTTTTTAATTCTGTCAGTTGCCGTAACAAACCTTCCCCCCTAGCCGTTATGTGACAACTTAGTGAGTGTCACATTTCGGAGATACCCTAACCTCCCTTTAACACGTGACTTAATTCATAGATGACCCGTATATAATAGACATTTAATAGAAAGCAATGCATAATATTTAAATAGCTAATTCTATTCGTAAAAACGTTTATCAATTGACTAATTGTTGAGCATTTGTGAGGTATATACAACTTCATTATATATATTTTTCTTCCAACTACGCAATAATGCTATCATTAATCACTACATAACGGTTCGGTTAGAACCAAAACAGTGCTGTATGTGTGTGCAGTGTTTTATGAAATTACCGCACTGTTTTTTTAGTATTTTCATATAAATTTACCACAGAGGTTTTACGTGCACATAACCCACGCGCATTAATAACTCACTTTGCGCTCGGTGCAATAACCTACTATTTTAATTATTGTTAGATTGTTTTCGTTTATATATCACTTGCATGCTTATAGTGTTTAGACAATTATTATTAAAAAGATATAATAAGTGCTGTTATTGGTAGTTTTCTATTGTTTGTTTATTTTGTACCTTCCAAGCTTATATACGGCGAAGTGTGCCAATACTGGAAATATTAATAGTTTTAATTTTTTTAATAAATTTTCATTGTCTTTGTGACTGTCCATACGTTAAGTGTAGTATTACATATGTTGAAAATTTGAATTAGGAATCTATTAATGTATATTTTAAAATTATTAATATTAGGTCTTATAAAGTACATGTTTTCATTTGAGCCAGTTTGATAATAGTGTAAGCCCCCCTATAACACGGTAGGTTTATTCCACATTATAGTATTACGCGTTGTAGAATTCTCGTACAACGCGCTTATACGACCCTAAATGCGCATAATATAATATTATATATATTATAGAATAATATTAATGCGTTATAAGAGCACCGTGTTATAGGGGACTTACAACAGCTTCCTTCACTTAGTGGAACTCAATCTTTATGTGATTTTCGCGAAATTGTTGCTCAAGATTCAGTCTGCTCACTTCGCCGTTGGATTTATTTTATATGGGCTTTTATATGTGTGTGCAAATAATAACATATGCTTTTGCATCATGGTGTTAACTTGAAGTGGTTGTCATTTTAGAAGCCGCCCCCTGGAGCCGTGAAGGTGATGCCAACGGCGCCATTAGACAAGAAAGACGAAAGAAAGCTAGCCGATCAGAGGAAGCCCGCTGAAAACGGTTTGTATTCTGATGTAAAAAATATATATATATTCTTTTTTTAAACATTACATGGACCAACCTGCAACACCTGAAGGCTCGCCGGATGCCTTCCCGGCCTTAAAGAGGGGTTTAAGCCACCGGGAACTCTAACAGACCGAACGTAACGTTCCGTAAAGTTCCCTTACATGTTCCAATACCTGTATGAAACTATTTTTTGTCTATAATAATAAAATTTTGCCAACCATTAAATTATCAAAAAGTACGCGATGAAATTAAATATTTATTTGATTATATCTATAGTTTATGATTTGAAAATGTAGTAGATAACTAATATTTTCAAAGATTTCGCCTTGTGATAGCCTTTGAATTTCAATTACTGTGACGTAGTGACGTTTTGCTATGTTTAAGTTGTTTTATAAACAGTTCTGTATGACAAATATATGGTGTTTTGTCTTATTACTCTATTTGACTAGTAAATTTTGCTGATAAAAGATTTACCAATAGAAATAATCTTGGACAAATATATATTTTTCAGGTACCGACACCACGAGTGATCCTGGTATAACAAACAGTCTAGAAACTCCGAAGAAGTCTAAGGTATAAAGTGTTTGTGTAAATAAATTTCAACTATGTTTATACGTACAGGAATGGTAGAAACAATTGGCAAACTCCATTTTTATGTCATGATACAAAAGTAGATATTATTGCAATGAAAATATTTGTAAATATCCGTCTTAGATGCAAAGCATGTATGCATATTCTTTTTGCACTCAATGTATGTGTCAGTGAAAAATCAAACTGCTGTTTTAGAGCAATGCGTTCACCGAATTTAAATTTTACAGTTTAGAAAGTTTTTGTTCAATTTCTATGCGATTGTTTTCTTATTTATTTTTTGTTTTTCCCTTTTCCTATTCTATTCAGGGAGGCTTTGCGTTGTTCGGTGGTAAGAAAGAGAAGTCGCCCAAAGAAGAAAAGTCACCAAAGGAAAAATCTCCTAAAACTAAAGACAAGTCGGATAAGTCGCCTAAAGATAAATCACCAAAAGATAAAGATAAAAAACTCAAAGATCCTAAAGCTAAAATTGCAGTGCTCGATACATCTAATGAAAGTTCCAATCCCGATACATCGATTGATAAGAGTCCTGTGAAGGGCGGTGAAAAGCTAAGTTTCACTAAACCTTATGAGTACACAGATACTGAAAAAAGTCCGACACGAAAACCTTTCATTCAAGGTGCGTTTAGTTACGAAAAGGAACCAATTTCTGACGAAAAACAAAGGGGTTTGGATGAAAGTCAAAGCCCTAGTACCAGGAAGGCCGGACTGGCTTTTAATTACGCCCCAGGGGAAGATAAAAAAGTTGCAGAAAGTGCAGAGAAGAGAAAGACTCCCGAAGACTTAAGCAAACTAAAAACGCCAGGAATTGACTACGTGCAATCAGCAGCACTAAAAGAACAAGCTAAAACTCCTAAATCTAATTTAATAGATCCAACTTTAGCTTTGTTAGATGCAGAAAGAGCCCACCATGAAACTCCATTAGCTATAGTTCCAGTAGCAAGCAAAGCTGACAATGAAATTCAAGTCGTTATTATTACTGGGCGATATAACCCTAAGACTAAGAAACTGGATGACGCCAATGGCACAATTCTTGTCACGAAGGGAATACTAAATAAGTCTAATGGCAAAATACAAACTGAAAAGGAACTCATTAACACCAAATCAGGACAAATTAACTATACTGACCCAGTAACTGGAAAACAAGAAATAAAAAATGGGCATGTGGATTCTAAAACGGGCCATATTTTGTTTACTTCTGATGTTATTGATCCTAAAACTGGAAAATTAGATCCAACATTAGCCCAACAATACTGTTTTGTAGAAAAAGCTGAGGATAAGGTTGGGGCCAAGCCAGGGAGAGAAGTAGATTTAGTAGTAATCACTGGAAAATATGACGGAAAGCACAAGAAATTGGATGCTTCTCACGGACATGTTGAAGTTTCTAAAGCTGTTGTTTCACCTGATGGTACTGTCAATTCTAACTATGGTATAATTGATCTAATTAATGGTAAAATTGACTATATTGACCCGAAGACGGGCAAGAATGATCCAAAACAAGCTTACGTTGACCAAAAGACTGGTAATCTACTTGTTACTACAGGAGTTGCTGATCCCAAGTCCGGTAAAATCGACTCTTCACTAGGACAGCAATATAGTATTGTAGAAAAAGATGCCACAAAAGCTAACAGAGAAGTTAGATTGGTGGTAGTTACTAGCAAATATGATTTGAAGAATAAAAAGCTAGATCCTTCGTTTGCTCATGTAGACTCTATTAAAGGTATACTGGGAGGAGCCGATGGTAAAATCTATATTGAAAATGGCGTTATTGATCCCAGAACTGGTGAAATTCAGTTTACTGAACCCAAAACAGGTAAAAAAGAAGTTAAAAACGGACATGTTGATCCGAAAACAGGGAATATTCTCCTTTTATCTGGTGTTGTTGATCCAAGAACAGGCCAACTCGATACAACTTTAGGACAACAATATAGTATTGTAGACAAACCAACATCTACCTTTGCCTCTATACCTGGAAAAGAAGTACAAGTTGTTGCTATCACAGGTAAATACGATGGAAAAAATAAAAAATTGGATAATCCTAACGGTTTCATTGAAACTTCTGAGGGTATCATTAGCGATAAAGATGGAAAAATTCATTGTAATTTTGGTGTTTTGGAGCCAAATACGGGAAAAATTTACTATACAGATCCTAAAACAGGTAAAAGAGAGTCGAAACAAGCCACTCTTGACCCTAAATCTGGAAGTTTTCTACTTACATCTGGTGTTATTGATCCTAAAACAGGTAAAGTTGATTCTTCACTCGCTCAACAATTAGCAATTGTTGATAAGGATGCTCCTAAAGGTATACCAGAGAGACTCGTTAATCTTGTTATTATTACATCCAAATATGATCCTAAACACAAAAAACTGGATTTATCAAAGGCTCATGTAAATGCTTTATCTGGTAAACTCGATGATGATGATAAAGTGCACACTGAGTTCGGCATAATTGATCCAGTATCGGGCCAAATTACAGTTACGGACCCTAAATCTGGCAAACAAGAAGTTAAGAAGGCGATTGTTGATCCCAAAACAGGTAATATGCTTATTACTAGTGGAGTTCTTGATCCAGTTACTGGACTTGTAGACCAAGCATTAGGACAACAATATACGATTGTTAATAAACCTAAGGATACGTTTAGTTCTGTCCCAGGAAAGGAAGTACAACTTGTGGTAATTACAAATAAATATGACGCGAAAAATAAAAAATTAGATAACCCTAACGGTCATATCGAAACTTCTCGAGCTATAGTCGCATCAGATGGAAGAATACATTCTAACTTTGGTATATTAGATCCAAAATCAGGGAAAATTGAGCATATTGATTCAGCAACTGGAAATGTTGAAATTAAGTATGCAGTTGTAGATCCCAAGTCTCAACAAACCAGTCTTGACGATAAATCTGAAAATTTCCTTCTTACGTCTGGTGTTATTGATCCTAAAACAGGGAAAGTTGATTCTTCACTTGCTCAACAATATACGATAGTTGATAAGGACGCTCCTAAAGGAAAACCTGAAAGACTTGTTAATCTTGTTATTATTACATCTAAATACGATCCTAAAAACAAAAAGCTAGATCTATCGAATCCTCATGTAAATACATTACCTGGTAAACTTGATGATAATGATAGAGTTCATACTGAATTTAGCATAATTGACCCGGTTTCTGGTCAAATCAATGTTACGGATCCTAAATCTGGCAAACAAGATATTAAGAAGGCTATTGTTGATCCCAAAACAGGTAATATGTTTATAACTAGTGGTGTTGTCAGTCCGACTACTGGAATTGTAGACCCAACATTAGCACAACAATATACCATTGTTAAGAAACCTAAGGATACATTTACTTCTGTCCCAGGAAAAGAAGTACAACTTGTGATAATTACAAATAAATATGATCCGAAAAACAAAAAACTGGACAACTCCAATGGTCATATCGATACCTCTCGAGCTATAATCGCTTCAGATGGAAGAATACATTCTAACTTTGGCATATTAGATCCAAAGACAGGCAAAATTGAGCACATTGATCCTACAACCGGAAATGTTGAAATTAAACACGCTGTTGTTGATCCTAAATCTGGTCATGTTATTCTTAATGTTGGAGTGTGTGATCCAAAAACTGGAAAGGTAGATACGTCGCTAGCCCAACAAATCAGTATTGTCGACAAGGATGTTAAACCAGTTGAGAGGGAAATTCACCTTGTAATTATAACAACCAAATATGATCCGAAAACGAAGAAAATCGATTTGATTAATAGTCAAGTAGATACTGTTAGTGGAACAGTTGATCCTGATGGTAAGATTAGAACAGAATTGGGTACACTGGATCCTGCAACGGGAGAAATAATTATAACTGATCCTAAAACTGGAAAGAAAGAGATTAAAAAAGCCCAAATTGATCCTTCCACAGGCCACATGTTGCTTACTAGTCAAGTTGTTGACCCTAAAACTGGAAAAATTGATCCTACTTTAGCTCAACAATATAGCATTGTTAACAAACCTGTTGTTTCTCATGTTAAACCGCCGTCCAAAGGTGAAGTGCGCCTTGTAATCGTGACTGGTAAATATGATCCTAAAAATAAATATGTCGATGCTGGCGTTGGAACTATTGATGCTTCTACAGGATACGTTAGTGTCGAAGATGGCAAAATACACACAGATTTTGGTATTATTGATCCAAAGTCCGGTCAAATACTATACAAAGATCCGATAACCGGTAAACAAGAGTTGAAGCAGGCCGAAATAGATCCCAAAACAGGCAACATTATAGTGACCTCTTCTATTACCGATCCCAAAACAGGCAAAGTAGAACCTTCATTCGCTCAACAGTTACTGATTGTTGATAAGCAGAATGTATTAGCTAAAGCGCCAATACCACAAAGAACCAGTATTTCACCAGCAAGAAGCATCCCGAGCCCTGTCAAAGCTCCTACACATACGTCAGTGCAAACACCATTACAATCGCCAGTACGTACATCTTCCCCCGTTACGGGTCAATTGCAAAAAGCATCACCTATAACATCAGTACGGCCCGTAGCACCTTCCAAGCCGTTAACAGCGCCACCAGAACCACCTAAAAAGAAATTAGTTAAGATTATGGTAATTTTCACAAGACTTGATCCGAAAACAAAGAAACCTGATTTCCACACTGCTGAAGTAGAACATCTAACCGGGGTACTGGACCCTAATGGACTCGTTGAAACAAAATATGGTGTTATTGACTCTAACAAGGGAAGTATTGCTATTACGGACTCAACTGGACAGAGATTAACGAAGGATGGCTTAGTCCTTAATGAAACCGGACAGATATTTATTAATTCTGGAGCTCTCGATCCTAAAACAGGAAAAATAGATTCTAATATGGGCATGATTGTTAGTATTGCTAAGCAAGATGACCCCGTAGTTGATATTACGACCATAACTGGTCCAATTGATGCAAGAACTGGAAAGGTTAATATTGAAGACGGTATTGTAGAACACACCAAAGGTAAAGTAGATGCTGACACTGGTAATATTTCAACTAAATATGGTGTCATTGATCCATCGAATGGTGTAATATTTGTAACCGATCCTTATGGCGCACAAGATACAAAACCCGTCCAAATTGATGAAAATAATGGTCAGATAACAGTTACGGGTGCTTTAGATCCTAAAACTGGAAGAATAAATCCTAAGCTTGGTCAAGTCCTTGTGGTTGGTAGTCACATTGATCCAGTTGTCGAAGTGACGACTTTTGTTGGCAAATTGGACACCAAAAAAGGAGTCATCGAACCCAAACACTCCGTCATTGAAAGTAGCACTGGTCAACTTAATCCGGATAATAATATAATTGACACCAAATACGGTCAAATCGACCTCGTCAAAGGAACGGTTACTTATAATGATCCTAAGACTGGAAGGTTTGAAAGTAAAGAACTTAAAATCGATCCTGCTACAGGACAGTTCTTGTTACGAAGCGGTCAAGTTAACCCAAAGTCCGGTAAGCCTGATAAAGATATTGCTCGATTGATGTGCTTGCGTATAATTCAAACCAAAATCGATCCAGTTTCTGGTAAACAAATCGTTTCGAATGATCCAAAGAACGTTAAAGTGGATCCCAAAACTAGCCAGATTTGGATCGCCGGACCAAAAGATCCATTAACAGGCGAAACACTATATACCGCTGGTCAGATTGATCCGAACACTGGTTACATTATTACTATCTACGGTCGATATGACCCGAAAACTGGCAATATCACTCGAGCTACAGACATCGATAAAGCTCTTATCAAAGTAGACCCAGTTAACGGACAAATTTACACAGCAACGGGCGAGGTTGATGAAGATAATCAGCCCCTTTACTCCGCTTCACAAGTCGATCCTGGAAGTGGTGAAATTTACACTAAGGTTGGCAAAATCGATCCGCGTACGGGTAAACTTATTATCATAAGAATTTACATAATTACACAGAAAGACGAAAAGGGTCGCGTCAAAGAACTCGATCCAAAGGAATGCACAATCGACGAAACTACGGGACGCATTATTACTACTAAAACAGTGTACGTTTACCAGATTATCGACCCGATAACTGGTGAAACAATCGACGTTGATCCAGACGACCCGAGACTGAAAGGAGCACGCACAACTGTCACTCAAACGATGACGCTCTCAGGAAAAATAGATCCCATCACAGGAAGAATTAAGACAGAGTATGGAGACATCGACCCAGATACGGGCGATATAGATCCGAGCACAGCGGTCAGAGACCCTGTGACGGGTCAACTAATTTTACACTATTCTCAAATCGACCCGTCACATTTCGAAGACAAGAGTGGAAATTATACAATCGAAAAGGAAACTCACGACCTCCCTGCCAACATTGACATTCAAACAGTGAATACACATAAATTCTCGACGTTCGGCAAGGACGAGAGCCCGGCTCGCGGCGACGAACCGAAAACCTTCACAGAGTACACGACGTCGGAGCATATTAGACATCAAGGTTACGTCGTGTCACCCTCGACCCCCCAATCCTCTAAAATCCCGATTTCACAGCGTTCTAAGAAGACGCCAACACCACCGGTCGTCGTCAAAACGACGACCAAACAACTCCTCACCAAGAACGACGAAGGGGTCACCCACAACGTCGAGCAGGAAGTGGAAAACCTCGGTACCGGAGAAGTCACCTTTTCCACTCAAACAAATAAGGTTCGTCTCATTGTTTACGTAAAAATTCAAGTAACGGGCGTTAGAACCACCCTTAAATGTTCGTTTTACTTTTCGTTTTTTTTTTTTGGTTCGAATAATTCTTTAATATTTTTTAAGCTTGAGAGCTTCAGTAGTAACATTGTTGTTTACTCATGTACATACATAGTGACTGCATGTTAGTCTAACCCTTAACTGTAGGCGGAAAGCTTAGAGCCGTCTTCGGAAGGAAAGAGTCCGTACGTGACCGCCAGGGCGGTGACCACTCGCACCGCAACCACACTACACGACCTGGACACTAAAGCAAAGACACAACAGATGGAGGAAAAAACTGTAGCTCATACCTTGACTTCCTCCGCGACCAGACAGGAGCAACGCGTGCTAACCCAGGAGGTTAAAACGACGGTGACCACCGGAGATAAGGTACGTTCATATAACTGAATACCACGTTTCATTTCCATTAGCACG
>JANCMC010000010.1:79184-90061 GCA_024363005.1 Charaxes varanes
TTTTGCTCATACTTAGGTTTGACTACGGTATTGACACTTGTATGTAACTTTTTTCTCAATCTATTCTCACGACTTGTGCCAGGAACATATTTGTTAATTTTTACCTAACGGATTAGGTTAGGTGAATTTAAATAGAAGATAAATGTTAAATAATAGTTTATGACGCCTGTCCTCTACCTTCTATTTAATTTTATCTTAAATCCTATCTAAACAGTAATAATTTAAAAATATTTTTTTAAATTTCTCTAATCATGGCAAGGATGTTGGCACGTCCAAATGACCTAAAGACGAAGTTTGGTAGAGATAGTTTATAACAAAAAACTGTCGTCCATTTAATATGTCGTTGGTTAAGTTGACCAAATAAAATCGACATCGTAAATAATTATACACGACGTTTCCGAAATAGTCTTCTAATATTATATAAATTAAAATTATATGGACTATTGTCCGCGCACAGTTAGCTTTAATTTGGATGTGTTAGCACAAACTATTTGAGCGAGGTCTTATTCCTGCGAGGAGGTCAAAAGATTACTGTCATTTTTCTATATCTTTTCTCTCGTTTCAACTTACTGAACTCTTAAACTATTTACAATGAAAAAGGTAATTTGACGAATTTTTATTTGGCATTTACCTAAGCACGCAAATGCTAACTGACAAACGTTAATTTGAGATTTTTTTTTAATGACAAAAATTCTTATTAATTTTTTGTTCACTAAATATACGCTCTAAATTCTTGCATGTATACTACAATGAGAAAAACTGTTTTATGCTTTTTATTTATTTTGCCTTTTTGAACATTACGATACGATTATTGTGGGTGTAAGCTAGTCTTGTAAAACAACCTCTAGATCTTGATATCTTTTGTATCTTTCATATTTTCGAAGAAATGACTCAAAACTTTCGCATTTGATTAGTTTTGTAGTTAATGACTCGTGTAGTTCAAGCAGGCTGGTCCCTGTCTCGATTTTCTGTATGTTAAATGACAAATGAATACCTTAGTTCCAAAATTAAAACTTTATTGAGTCACGATCGTTTTTTGACTTGATAACGTCTTATAAATCGATGAACGCCATCTGCACGCACAGAAAAGCATGACGCATTTTCACGTTCCGCCTGAGCCGAACGTGCAAGGAAAAGCGCGGAACAAGCTATAGAGAGGCACGATCGGCCTAAGCGTTCGGCGTTATCTTACAGGCAACCAATTTTTTTTTAAATATCTTTAAATATTAGATATTATATAGTTCTTCCAAGACTATTACTAATGTTGTAATTTCTCAATATTCTGGTATGTAAGTTTTGGAACTGAGGTATAGAAATATTTTATCATTGTGTAGATTTAAATAACAATTAAATTACGTGTAAAATACTGCGGTGGCCATGTATTCAATTGAATTGTTAAAATTATTTATGTATTCTGAAATGATACTTATAAATTGATGTCCTGATTATATTATCGTAAAATATGTTATGTGTTTTATTTCTAACAATAATCACTATTTTATTTATCGCGTACTATATATATTTCTCATCAGAAAAAATCGATACACCTTGCAAGTTTATATTTATGCAAGGATTATCAGAAAAATGGCCAAGAGCGTGTCAAAACACGCTTATATAGAGGGGTTCCGTATCTGATACGTTATAAAAGTATTTGTTAAATAACGACAAAAGTTGTCCTATTTCATTCAATATCATTTTCATATTGAGTTTTAGCGTGTTCTATCAACGTGGAAAATTTCAAGTATCTACGTCTAATAGTTTGGAAATGCTAGGGGGGGACCACCTTTCGGGCAGACAGACGGACGGACGGAGAGAGCGAAATTATAAGGGTTCCTTGTAGTAATACGGAACCCTAAAAATGTCTATATTTAGAAATAAATGTCAAAAAAGTGTTTGGATTTTTCTGATAGTATATTAAAGTCGTACGTAGCAGAAAAATTGGAAGTTTTGTCTCTGTCTCTTAAATATCAGGAATAATTTGCGGACGACTGAATGGGATATACTTTGAATTTTTGACCTGCCGAAAAATTCTTCTTTAAATTTTGGCCAGAGTTGATGACAACAGTGACAAAAAATGATGATAACAGTGCTGTCGTGGATAGGTGTCCTGAAATTAGTAGTAAATCTTAGTTCCCTCTTCCCTTACCCTATAACGACAACAGCGCTCTCTTATCAAAATCATTTTTTTTTAAAGGAATATTACTTCAGGTAAAAGATTTTTATTCTGAAGGAATTCATTAACTATAGAATGTAAAAAACATCTGTTATTCTACCTGTAAGTTTTAGCAGCGTCACCGTATTTTTTATATTCTAAGTACCCGTTTTTGATTCACAACCCTTAATTATATCCTTTTTCTTTTTATCTAGATCAAACAAATTTACTTACTTTTAGCTTGTTTTTTTTTTATTTAGCACCTATTTTATTATGGAAACACTCATTGCTATTGATTTACTTCATTTTTATGACATTGAAAACAGACTGTTTAAAAGCACGCCTTGTCATTGGCCATTAGCGTATTGTAGCCAATAGTAGGTTACGCCTTGAACAGTAAAACACACTTAATCCTAGTACTTGCGCAGTATTTTCAACACCAGAGAACTTAACTTTGAATTTGTTTTAAAATTGGAATCTAAACGTAAGTATTTTATATCTACATCCTTAATTAGATTTATTTAATTCGATTTTTTTCTAGTTTCAACCAATGTTTATCGCTATAATTGCGAGAAAAATATATAGTAGATTGTTATGTAAGAACTGCATTTTGTTGGTCTTCAAGTACCTACAAATCCCAATAATTCCCAATGCACTGAAATAATGTTGACATGCAATTATTAAAAAAAATAATTAAAATAAACTCAAGGTATCGCAGTATATTTATTTTATGTGAAAAAGGGCGTAGATATACTTCTCTAACTATAATTGATAAGATAACCTCGTATTTTTTCCTTTTCAGGATATGGGTATAGTTAAAAATTTGGTAAAACGTAAAAAGGACTTACGTTTAAGAAGATATCTAAAGCTTGTACTCTCTTTATCAGGTCCATACTTTACAATTTATCTTATTAAGCAGTAAAAATCGTCAATCACTCCATACCATGCTTAGAGAGATAGTTACTTGACTGATATACTATAATAATGGGCTAATATTATTTTACAATGTACTTTTGTGTTATTAACTCAATTCTACTTCCTTAATCAATTTTTGTTTCATACTAGAGATACCAGACAGATATCTATAGAGAGTTACTCTTTGGTCAGCCCTAACTTTTATCTAATGTGACTACTATAAGACCTCTGCACTGCTATAGCCATACTTTTGCATATATTTTATATATTTTTTTTTATGATAGATGGCGGACAAGGCTGTGTCAACAATTGCAAAGCCCCAGATGCGGGGACTCCTCAATGCTGTGATCAAACGTAATCTGATCATCGCCTTGTCTCTTGCTGCCATAAGTGGTTTTGCCACCAAGCAGCTTGTTGGAAATCCTCGCAAGAAGAAGTATGCCGAATTCTACAGGTTAATATATATTATTTGTTATTGCCTTTTGTCTTAGGGGTTACCACTAGTAATTTTCTTTTGATTGACTATGCTATTGATCTTAATAGACAGAATCCCTAAGAGGAATTTGCTTATCTAGAAGAGGTTGCCAATGAGCTTAAGGCTCCAAATAAGGGAAGCATCTATATTTGGATAAATTCTGTGAGGTTACCTATTAAAATATAGTATGATCATGGAGAGAATATATTGCAGATATAAACATTTATATCAGAGAATATTAACAAAAGTATTTAAAGTAAATACTACTAACATCATAATGATAACAACTAGTTATTTCATTCTTTTTTTTACAGAACTTATGATGCTGAGAAGGAATTCGAAGAAATGCGTGCAAAGGGCTTATTCCAATCATGCTAATTTAATTTGTGAATTGTGTAGATAATAAATCCTGTAATTAAAATTTAATTTAAAAAAATTATATGAAAATACCATAGCTGTTGTTTCATTTTATCATACTTCATGTAGTTTGTGACCATATCTTACTACTTTGTTGTAACTCTATGGTAATGCAGCTGTTCATGGCAGGCATATTTGTGCAGTACTGTTTCCGTAATGCCCGAGCCAGACGTAACTTCATTTGATCATTCAAGGACAAAAATGTACAAACATTTTGAGCTTTGTCTATGTTACAGTAAAGAGTATTGAATATGTGAGCATGTCTATTTACTACAGGAAAAAAAAGGCAAAGGCTTGAATGTTGAAAAAAATATATAAAACCAAATATTTTTTTATTCATTTATTAATAAACTAACTTTACAAATTTAATAATAGCAGAACAATAATATTCCTTATTTCTTTTCATTCATAATAATATGATAATAATTCACCATGACTCGTCGTACTTTATGAATATAATTATATGATTTAAAAATAATGAAGAACGACAGAGAAAGCAACTTACAGAAAAATAATGCACAATTAAAAAAATGACAGTTGCAACTTGTTGAATTCCGCAGCAACAAAAATGTACATGCTTCTACATCATTGACCTATAGTGCCGCGACATGCGACACGCACACTCGAGCTAACAACACATACTAGAAAAAATATTACAATAACGTAAAGTTAAATTTTATTGTATCAATTCTTTATTTATTCACTATTTCTGCGATCTATTCACAAGTTTATTAAATGTTTACATACCAAAACTATATTCTATCTCATGTGTGTGTAACCCCTAGCCTATATTTATAGTGTTTTTAAACTATTTTGTATTTCTCTTTTTTTAAAGATATATATATATAAACGTATAATATAGATATTTTTATCGGCATAAATTACTATCAATAGTCGAAAATAAAATAAAAAAAACTAAAGGATAACTATACACCCAATATACACAACTATTTTCTGAGGAGTCCTTTCACTATAATTATATGGTACAAGCTTGCGAGTCATACATTATATTACAAGTACAAGGCTTTTATATTTCTACACGAGCTTGATGAAGGATACGGCAGCGCAACCTGTTATATACAATACGACTTAACCGTAACTCCAAATAAAAAAAGATGAAAAAAAAAACAATTACTTAACATGTAACATATTATATTAATTTTCCCATCTATACACAAAAATTTACAGGAGATTATACATCGGATCGGACCGACATTTTAACTAATAATTTAAAGAAGAGTAACTCAATAACGCGACACATAAAAAGCATGTGTATAAGACCGCTCCCCCACCCGAAAGGCTCGCCGCACACCCTATCAATAAATACGTAGTCACACAGCTCCATAACGGCACACGTTTTAGGGCACAATATATCAGGCAATGTCGTTTATATTTAATTACAAAATATTCTCAATATATTATACATACTACGTACAATCTAAATATTTTGTATTGTAGCACTATCACTGTCCGACATATAAAAGATGAACATTGTCGAAACGAGGACAGAAATGGGACACTTGAGTAAAATCATATGCAGTGTTGAAATGACGGTGCCAACTCTAATATGCTAAAAATGTTAAGGCAGTCGACGGTTTATCGTTCGTAGAAAAAGTATAACAGAAGTGTTTCACATCCACAAATTATTGCTTTGGATTTTGACCCTTCAGACATAGGAACCGCAAATAAAATTAATAAAAACCTATCCATACTATATTACATATAATAAACCCTTATAGACTTGTCAGAAGAAATTTCATTACTAAAGACATCCCATAATGTACAGGTAAAGATTAAATTAAATTGATTTTCTAATGAATTAACATTTAAGTACCCATCCTTACAAAATAGTTATTTTAATCTGATAAAGTAGACATACCAAGGCAACTACAGCTTAGGGTATAGATGGATGATAATCTTTTATTGTGTTTCAAATTTAGTGATTGTATATTTTAATCATTTGTTTAATTAGAAAATAAAGATAAAGGTAATTTAGTCATCTTATAATTTGTAGCACAAAATGTAGAAAAATATATGTCAAGAATTTATAAAAGTAAACAATCTGTGAATCCAATCAGATATAAAATCATTTAATGTCAGAATTTATTATGATCAGTTTCTTTGTGTTTAAATATAAAACAAAAAAATGATATTCAACAATACTTGTTAAATACAATGTTGAATATTTCATATAATTAGTTCATAAAAAAATATGTCATTTATTTCATAAAGTTCATATCAATTCAAAATATAAAAATCTATTTCAAATAATATTTATTGTTATGATTATGATGATATGATTTTTTATATAATTGCAAAAAATATATAATCTTTATTTAATCACATCAGTGTCTTAAAGTTTTTTGTATAAAAAAACAATTGATTGTTTGTAGAATCGTATATAGAGGGTTTACAGACTATAATTTTATTTGATAATGCAGAAACTTTACTCTAATCGTGTCTCCATACCGCTTGTTCCGCTCTCGTGGCTCAGGCGGAACGTGACAATGAGTCATGTTCTTCCGTGCGTGCAGTCAGCGTTCGTTGATTTATAATAAGTTATGATGTCAAAAAACCTTTAACTGTACATGATAAGAGTCCTGAACAATATTTCAAATGCAAATTCATATTTGGTTCAAACTACTCGGGCGAAAGCAACAAATACTTTACTCAGAGAACATTGCCAAGTGAACTTTTGTTATAATAAATACTAACATCTACCTAGGCAACTAATTTTCATTAATTCATCCGTTATGTACAGTGAAAAGAAGAAGCTATTACAATATACCTAATTCAGAATCACTGGTTTACAATTATCATGATTTTATGTGTCAGAAAGTTTGCCAAGATTAGGGACCGAATATCATTTTATAATATGAATATACATTGTATATAATTTTCTGTATCATTTAATCAATAGGCAATTAATGAAAAAAAATTTTTTGATATCATTTAAATTAAAAGAAGTTGTAGTGACTTATTTTCATTAAAAGGCGCATCGTAATCTGTGTTTAGTATCTATTATTATTGCCAGTATGAAAATCAGGATGTAAGACAAATTGGTTGATCGCGATGGCGGCACCAATGAAATACCTTTAGAATAGCGCTACCATAACAGGGAACTGTGTTAACAAATGCTAATGTTGGTTGTTATAGCGGCAATGATATTGAAACAGTAAGTTTAAAAAAAAAGTCAGCAAAGTTCAAGTGGGAATGGGCTGGGCATGTGGCACGAATGGACCCGCAAAGGTGGGACAATGTTGCGACTATATGGACTCCCACCAATGGCCACCGTAGACCAGGTAGGCCGAGGAAGAGGTGACTTGGACGCCTTTGCGGGGAAGGAGTGGATTGGTTTAGTTCTGAATAGAGGAGAGTGGTCTAAGAGTGTGGAGGCCTTTGCCCAGCAGTGGGACATTATAGGCTAATTTAAAAAAAAAGTGTCTATACTAGCAATATTTTAAATATATCCCTGCAATTAAGTCCTTGAGGCCACTAATTTGCACCTTCATACTATAAAAAAAAGTTTTTAATTTTAATAAATGGAAAAAAATCATGATAAATCTTCTTATCATGTGTATAATTTACATTTTTATTTTAGATATTCGGTCCCTAGTCTAACAATGGGGGTAGGTCAAAAATAGGGCAATAAAATAAAAAGTTTAGTATACTGGAAGCCCAAACAGACAACTGTTGAAACACTCAGTCACAATTATTATCAGTTCACTAAGAAATAATTCAAGTATCATGTCACATTTAAATTACAATTATTGGTCGTGAATTTACTTACATATAAAAACACTAACGTTACAACGTTATACAGTATTATCCCTACCAGCAACCTTGAGTTCTGGACCTTTGAAGTTTTTTTTATCATCAATTCACTAAAATAGTTCTGCAAAAACCTCACTATATTTTTTAGAGTTTAATTAACTTAAACAACAGGAAAATGTCACTAGAAAATTTTTTTTAATCAAAGAATAATGTCGAAAAAGATTGTTTTTTTTTTTCTATTAAACTTGAATGGCGCATCAAAGGTTCGCATTTCAAGTTTGCTGAAGGAACTTTAATAGCGGCGAATTTTAACGGGAATTAGCCATTTTGTAAGAAAAAAACATTCACATCTACAACAAAAAAACGCCGATTAGCGAATTAGAAAACATTCAAGATGGCCACTTCCCGCCAAAACGAATTAAAACTACAACGCAGTTTACCGATATTACGACGCTACGAGTTACGTGCAAAAACGTATGAAAATATCTTTTAAAACTTTATGCATTTATTCTTTTATATCTCTCGGGTATTTATTCTATAATAACAATGTGCCTATAAGACGAGTGCTTTTTGTACAATGATACATTTCTATACACTAAACTAAGGCTCCAAGTTTGGCTGCAAACTCCTATAATGAGTCTTAGCCTTATGGTAATTAAGACGCTCTTAAAAATACTCGATAGAAGAAATAAACTTACAATAAAACAAAACGTCGAGTGCTTTATAGTGAATGGTAACATGATTTGTTCACTAATTTAAAAAAAAAGTCCTAAAAAATGTCTAGAGCCCGGTCGATTGGACGTCGGCGGTGCATCAGGAAACATACAAAACACTTCACATCGCACATCGATGCCCGACAATATAAAAAAAGCACACACAAAACTCCATTTAAAAAACATTATTTTTTATTTTTCAATTATTGCACGTTATTCAAAATATTTTCCCTTTGCAAACTCTTTGAGATTCATAAAAATTTATTAAATTTTTTTTCACAAAATTTTGCACACAAAAAGCACTTTTCCCGACGACCGAGTCACCATTTCGCCGGACGACTAGCACAATTCGACCACCGCACTGGACACTGTTCGGGCGTACATGGCCAGCGAGGGTGCGGCCTGGGTGACACACGCGCGATGGAATTGGACCGCTCTCAGCAGTGGGGGGTTGGAGACTGGGGCACGCGGTTTGAGTCCCGAGGGATGAGCCAGCCGGTGCGGGGCGATGCGGTCGGGTCATTCGAGCGGGTACAGCAGCGGCAGGGAGAGCGGCAGGGGGAGCGGCAAGGCAAGGGGCGGGGGCGGGGGCGCGGCACAGCCCGCGCTTCGCCGCCGTCACTTGCCGTCGCGGGAGGCGCGCCGCCGACGGACCGCGCCCGCACTCGGTGCGCCACCTTCCCCCACTGAAATGTTTTTATGTGCTCTGTCAACGTATTTTAAGAATGTTGTAAAGGCCCACCGTTCATGCATCGTGCAAAAACCAGTGCCATGCAGTTTTATTTGTTGTATACCCTCAGGGATTCTTTCATAATCAATTACAAATAATAATATCCATTTCTATAGGGGACATCATAGCTTAATCCGCATTTGAGTTGACTGCTTATTACTGGGTGATAGATGGGTGGTGATGGGTGGTTCTAGCACAGGTTTTCATAAGCTCTGACCGTGTCCGTGTCTCCGAAGGCAAGAAAACAGTGGGTTGTGATTAATGTCAGTGTGTAATGTTAGTCCTAAAGACTATGGGGGTTCCGGGGATGACGTCAGACGGCAGTCGATCATGTAACTCGCCCCACAGCCCTCTCTGCAATTAGCAGACCCTGGTACTAGAACGAGATAACGCTAGATCGATGAAGAATAAATCTTTCGATACTTATTTAAGAAAGGTATGGTATTTCCATAAAATTGATGAAAACGATCATGCTGCAAACTCCAATGATGTTTATTGCTTTGCATTGTAGACATCGTAATTGTAAGAAAGAAGTGTTGAACAACAGATTTTCTATGATAAATAGTACTTGATTCGAATGTTAACAACATGCTTGTTTAAATAATCCCTTTCCTTCCCTTACGAAAAGAATGAATTTACTAAAAGATAAATTTGTTACTTACCAGCGCTCCTCGTTTTTCGCCTAACAGTTGTGCTGTTCGGTGGTGCGGGCGTGGCCGGCACAGGAGTGGATCCGTGCCTCACCGATCTCCTGGTCCCTACACCCTCTGCCCCCTTCGGCACTTTAAGTCCTGGCTTCACCGTCTTCACACCTTTACCTCGCACTTTGCATATTAGGGGTTCATCACTATCACTATCCGATTCCTTTTTAAGCTTTCCCCCACTAACGACCGCAGCTATCAGAGACTTCTGATCTAGGCGTCTGGGTTTCTTCTTAGGTCTACCCGGTGAAACGCCCTCCTCACAACTTATAGTCGACGCGCACGAGCTCTCAGACTCTCGTCTTCTTCGTTTAACCCCGGGAGGCGGTTTCGCTGGGGCACTCGTCGCGCTTGCTGTTCTCGGGCTGATCTTGTCCACCGACCCACTCCTGAGACAATTTCTGGGTTGCAAGGCTGGTGAATCCGACCTTTCGACTTTGTTTATACCGGGACTCAGACGCGGAGTCTTCGGCCCGTCTGCGGGACTGTTCATTTTACTGCTCGACCTCGTCCGAACACTACTACGCGCTACCCGCTCCAAGGCCGACGGAGACGGTGACTCTGGCCTCTTCCCAACATAGTCCGGCGTAGGGATCTCAATGAGCAATTGCTCCAATAAGCTCTTATCGGGAAAGTCGGCCTTAAGCGGTAACCTTTCCATTTTCGACTCCTGCTTATCCTTCATCTCCGTTTCCAAGTCCTTCGTCTCGCCGTTCTCCGAGATAAGGCAAGATTTTTCATCCTTCGACTCGAGGGTATCGTTCGTACAAACTTTTTCCTGATTCGAGTATGTATAGAGAGGGGGCGAAACTCTGCTCGGCAGATGGTCAAAATCGTCCACGCCCTTCTCCTTTTTGGGCGACGTGGTCAACTTCTCCTCACAAGGTTCACCTTTTTGAGAGGCTGTTTCGAGCTTCGATTCCACGTCGGTCGTCCTCAACTCAGGTTTTTTCTCTTCCGCGCTCCCTCTGTCCGTGCTTGGTGCGGACGCGTCCCCGTC
>JANCMC010000010.1:274877-285800 GCA_024363005.1 Charaxes varanes
GGAACTCATTAAAACGAAACCTCCAAGCTCGAGAGCCCTATTATACATCCAAAAGTATTCCAGCTGAATGCTGCTATCCCTACATGGTATTGTCACTCCCCCTATACCGTGACATAGGTGCGAATGGTATCTGATGCAGAAGGCAGGGCTACTGCCAAATGCGCCAACGAGCTAGCTAATTGTGAATAAAAAAAATATTTCATTGAATTAAATTATTATTTAATTTGAAAGAGGCCATATTTTTAAATTAAAATTTACTAATCACACAAAGAGGTACTGAATACCGCGTGCATTGAGAGAAATCAGATGATGTCACAGCTGACCTTTCACCTTTCCTTTCATAACGAGTACCCGAAGGTGAATCAGAGCAGCAAGTTCACACCCAGCGACCTTTGTCATATTCATATCCTTAACTTGGTCATAAAGTTTTACTATCTCTCTTAATATAAAGACAGAGGTTTATCTACTAAAGACAGGGACCTTATGTCGTATGTTCAAGTGTGCAATCCTTCTGTATATAAAAAATTCTTCTTTAAAGTTAAATTTATCTAATTAAACATATTAGAGATCGCCTGGTAGTCGAAATTCGGCCACAAATATTTAGAATCGCTTACTTAAGCTGTTTATACAAAATTTCAGTTATTTTTACAACGATATTTTATTATGTGACGGTTAATTTTACGGTCGTCATGGCTACGCGTTGACACAATATTACGGTAAAAGGTATATATATGTATCAAACGCGTAAATCGTTGGTTATTGCTGTGCGTGTGGTTTCATTTTAATAATTTAATATTGCATGTTATAAAAATATCAGCATTGGCAGATCCTCCATTATATAAACTATAATTGTCCCAAATTTCATGTTCCTCCGTCAACGCATTTTTCGTGAAATGGTACCGAAAGTTTTCGCTTCACTTAGTGATATATACAGAATACCATTATTAGGGTATGGAACCCTAATAAAGGCTTCTCTCATATCTATCAATTCTCATATATATCAATTTTAAATGCATTATATATTATTTTTTTAGATTGGACGTAACTGTTTTTTAGTTTCGACAATAACCTGAAGCATCCAACGAGGCAATGTAATGTTATGAGAAAAACGCAACCTCTAACTTAACCTTATAATTTTTGTGTACGTTTTATGTGTCAGTTTGCTTAGTTCAAATACTTACAATTATTAATAAATATCAAAATTTTACAAATTGTTCCACTAAAATAGTTTTAAAAATATTGAACTACTTACTTTATCATCGCCTTCTTCTCCGGTAGCAAATTGTTCACCATTATTTACATTGAGTTCTTCATTATTCTCTTCTCCATTGCCTTTCGCCAAATTAATGTTCATAGAATACCTATTTAAGTCTCCATTTTCCATGGTTAATACTGTATTAACATCGCCATTTTCTTCATTAATTTTATAATCTGCAATAATACTTTGGTGGTCTTGATGCCGTAATTCTAGGCGTATAGTTTTGCTAGTATCCTTGTCTATACTTATATTTATATTGGATTGAGCTATTTTCTCACTTGTATAATTATCGCTTGATTCGAAATGCTTCGTCTTTCGTTTAATTGTTTCATCAAGTTTGACGTTGTTAGTTATTTTCGGACTGGATTTGGTCTCTTCGATGGCGCAATAGTGTTTTTTCCGTCTGATAATTAAATTTTCATTGAAAATGTCATCGACGGTTAGATTTTCGTGCTCCGTCATGTCGGGCAGGTTGGTTTCGTTAATTTTGGTCATGTTGCCGACGAACGAATTCGACGAATTTAATTGGTCACATTGTATCGAACGGCTGGGGGTTATCGAAGTGCCATTGTCGGTTTAACACGGCGTAAATCATCCATAGATCATTATCTAGCTAGATGACCGCTATCCACGACAAATGTACCCAGACCTCCGATTTCGGAATCTTATTCCACATCAGTAAAATCTCCCAGGGCTCAAACCTCGCTGGTCGGTTTATTGTTACAGCGATAGGCAATCGTGAACTTTTACACGATTATTGGTACCATTATGATTCGTATGAGAATTCTATTTTCTTATGATAGTTACGTCTCCCGTCCTTGTCTAGCGTATGCGTTGCTCCCTTTCGCACTAATGATGTTATTGTTTACTCAGCCGTTATTTTCATTGGAAATTGAACTTCATTAAATAATCTCTGTATTAAAAATCTTTAAAATATAAATCATAACACAATAAAAAGTTTACAATAAATCTCAACTTTCATCTGATAAATGAAATAAGATAAATAAAAAGCACACTTATTTTGTATAATAAACCGATAATGAAATGTTAAAACACTCTTTCATTCACAAAAAGAAAAATGGCGGCGATCAAATCAATTCGAAATTCGAATTTCCCGCGCTCGTAGCACGTGAGGCGCGCGTCGCTCGGGGCTATCACATGGAGTGGGCCGCGCGCGCGCCGCCGCCAGACATGATAAAGATGGGGATTGGCAGTATAGACGCGATGAGGCGATAAATAGGGGCTTTAACTAGGCGAAAGCTTGCCATTAATATAACTACATCTACTTATGAACTAATATAAAGACCAGTAAACTGGCCTCGACCGACCCGTTGGCGCAGTTGGCAGCGGACCCTGCCTTCCGTTCCGGGGGTCATGGTTTCGATTCTCGCCTCGAGTCTAGGTGTATGATCTATATGTATGTAATTACATATTTCCAAAAAATATATTTTTTTGTATAATAAGCGGCTGTTAATTATAATAAAAGCATTAAGTTGTTTATCGTAGGAACAGATGTCCGTGTTTCATATAGTCCTATGAATTTATTTATTAAGCCACCGCTACAATAAATATTTAAAATTTCTAAAATATTTGTTGTCGGGACAAGATGTTAGGAGATCGTGTAAATTTGATCACCATGGACACGCCTGAACAAATCTTTATAAAATGTAGCTAAGAACCATCTCGATCACATCTCGAACTCGTGCACATAACATTTGCTTTCACTGACATTAATCCCTCCCCTGCCTAACTTTTGACAAGATACTACTTTCGATACCTATATCAATGTAAAATATACGTAACAAAATGTATATTTTGTATGTATGACAGCACAAAATTTTTCACGCTGAATTTTTATCTGAATATCTTGTATATACCACATAAAAAGCTTCCTCCTCGCACCACGTCGCGAATCTATAACATTATTCCTTTCATATATCCAGTTTGATTGTTGGCGCGTGTGTGCGCGTGTACGTACAGTGGAACTGTGTGTGTGTATAAAATGATTGCGTACATATTTTGACTGTACATCGGACGGTGGTCGGTTTTTTAAATTGATGCTTTGAATTGTGTCTTTCGTTTTTTGTAGAAATGGGAATACGAGCAAAAGGACCACATGATATATAGTGGCCACCGTCACCCATAGATATCTGCGTTATCAGAGGTGTTGAGAAAAAATGTCTATTAGATAATTTGGCATTCCAAATTCGCGATTTTCTAGGTCTTTCCTGGTTTTCCTCGGGTGTTTCTGATCTGATATGACTTATGGACCTATTCGGCATAGCATCTACGAGCATTCAGGTAGTCCAGTTGTTCATGGGCATCGGTAGCCACTCAGGTAAACTACACTGTGCCCTTAAAATCGATACTAACGCATATTTCAGCAGTTCTAAAGGTGGATTTAGACTAAGTTCTACTACGTTCACATAGAGCCTAGAGCTAGAACAAGAGCGTTCGTTCTCGGCCTTTTAGTGTAAGTGAAAGCTCGTTCTTAGCTTTTACACCAAAATATCAACGAGCAATAAAACTAGAATAAGCATTAGAATCTTTATGAATGCAAACAGAACTATGAAAGATGCTCTACATCTATTTAAACTAAAAGGATTTGCTAGAGTCGGGATATAATGAGTATTCGTTCGTCTGATGTAAATCTGCCTTTAAACATCAATACGCTTGATCGCACATTCGTAAGAACTTAGTTCGCTGGCATCGCGCATTCGCAATCTATTGGGGCGATGCCTCATGTAATATCAGAGACCCTAGCACGACCATTTCGAATTCGAAGATTTGACTGTATTTAGGTTGAAATTATTCGTGCTAGTCGCATAGGAGGCAAGTCATAATTGTGTCACTCGTTTAATCAATGCTGATGCAACCCGCGTTGACACTAAAGAGGATCCAATATGTGCCCAATACGAATATTTTCAAAGTCGAATCTTCGACTCGAACAGTTCGAAATGTTCTTGCTGGGCGCTCAGTACGTTTATCATACATTCGAATCTGATTTTCTGAATATTCCACTGTTGGGAAACGGTTAAGCTACAAACCGGATTTCTTGCACGGCCTATTGAGATGTGAGTCATGGTGGTTCAGTGGTTGAAGCGTGTGGATCTTGGCATTAAGGTAGCTGGTTTATGTTACTCAGCGTATTAAATATCTATCTACTTTATTTCATTCAAAACTTTATCTTCTTCACTCATATCAACCTAGAAGAGACCACTTCTATGATTGAATTTATTCCTTGTTTACTTTTTCCGCATGCAATTGCTCTTGTATAATTATTTTGGTACAAAAATATATAAATGAATTAATAATTATCTCGTTATCAATTTCATCTATCTATCAAACTAATGTAGCGGAAGATTTTATATTAATTTTACAAACAGATAGACAGATAATAATGCATAAAAGCATTTTATTCACTTACTGTAAGACTAGTTTTACGGGAGTTTTGAAAATTGGTCATTTTATAGATTATGATGTGCTTTTGAGTTTCATGTTGGCATATACTTTCCGGCGCTCGTAAGACTAAACTTTTATCTGTAGTTTCATTTTGTACATATATTTATATCTGTTTTTATCATATTTGAGTCGGCAAAGAGTTATTGTCAAAAAACTACTTCTATACATTTTTCAGATATGGCCGTGCGAGGGGTGGATATACTAGGTGGCAAAGCTGAAATTCGGAAAGAGCACATCAAACTCCCGGAAAACTCACGGGCAAAACTATCAAATGATTGGACTAAATTACTTTTAATCGACTAAACATATGAACAGGTGAGGAGCTCGTTGAAGTCTTTTATACTATCGCTCTGCGTTGCTACGGAAATGACTACAGCAACACAACTAGTTTTATGTAATGTAAGAAAAAATTGTTCATATAACTTTTATTTATAATTTAGTAGGCTTTGCAGAAGTCACCTTGCCCGATGTTTGGTCTGACTAAAGGTCCAGTACGAACACATATTAGTATCTTTAAAATAATGGTTTCAGTTTTATTTTCTTTCTTTCATCTTAAACCTTCCCTGAACTAATGGAAATAAAACAAAACACTCAAGATTCAAATATGGGCCTATTTGACTCTTGAGTGTTTTGTTATATTCGAGTTATAGTGAAAAATATACCTAATTTAAGTTAAATACCGACAATCTCTCTGCAAACCATCTACGAAACCCTTGGAATATACACACAAAATGTAGTATAACAAAGCCTTGTACACTTGATTTTTACATATAACGATATTGTATTATTTATAGGAGAATATATTTTATTTACCTATTACGACTTCCATCCTCGTTGAATTAAAAAAAAATTAACTGGGTTGGGGTTTTAATTTTTTTTAGGCTTCTTCATTATTTTGCTATGATTAAAGTAGCTGAAAAGGCTATCTGTCGGTGAATGTTGCATCAAACAGACGGATAAAAAATGACTGCTTGCTAAAGGAGGTATTAAAGTACCTACTTATAAAAAGCAAGACATTTAGTAAGATAATTTATTTACGACGATAACAACAGACACTTTAATTTTATATATAGAATAGAAATGTCTGTTTATAATAGATAAAAAGGTCATCATCGTCCGTGGTTATCGCTTCATAATGGTATAAATGATTTTTCTCTTTAACGATGTTAGATCAATATTTTTGTGACGGAGACGGTATAATCCCACAAACGTGGGCGCGGGTCATCATATTCTGCTTATTGACATGTCAACGGGTTCCTGAGGTCAGTGACATAAAACAACAAACAGTTTGGTGGATATGTCTAGTGATAGTCGAAGCGCCCACAATGCACTCCAGCTTATAACAACTTGACTCTTGACACCATTCAAGTCAATTTCTAATAATAACTTTAATTGGTGTACAAATATTACCGTCATCGATAATTTCTTCTATAGATAAAAATAAATAGAATTGTCGGAGTCTGTTTGCAAAGTTAAAAAAAAAATATGATTTCTAGCTAATTAAAATATTTACCATGCCTTAGTAGTTCAATAAATATCAAGTTATAAACCTTAGTTTTAATCACTTTATTTTATGACGTGACATATATATTAAAACTTTTAAAATGATAGTATAACCTATAATTATTTTTTGTGTCTACAGCGCCATCTATTACTACGCAGTAGAACTGAAAGCCTCTTACCCGCAACTTAATTTCCTAATCATACTACAGAGGGCGCTAGTTACAACACTATTTTATGAATTTACATGATATCATTTTTCATATTTTACTGTATTAATACACTAACGTATGTATGAAATATTGTACGTAAATATATATATTTATATGTTCATAAGCTTTTCGATTCTCCGTCTATCTGACAGCGTCATCTAGCAGAGAATAGCAAAGTTACGAAGCTTCATGTAAACTCACCCAGGTGGCGTTACTGTCGTTAGACACAGTTTGAAATGCAGGCACACAACGAAAAGTCATTTTCTTCACTATTTTTCTTTATTTCGGTCATCAATTAGAAGATTTCTTCTTGCAGCTTACCTGTTAAAGAAAAATTTTGAATTAAACAGTTGCTGTTAGACATACTTTTGCTTATAGGTACACAATTCAAATTTTCAAATTCAAATGATATTTTATTCAAGTAGACTTTTACAAGCTCTTTTGAATCGTAAAATATTTTAAAAGCTACCACTGAATTCGAAAGAGTCGAGCTACGAGAAGAATCAGCAAGAAACTCGTTAGTCACTCTCTTAAAAATAGTTCTTACACAACTGAGTTTAAATTACATTTTTGCATGTTAACTATAAAGTACAAAGTTGAGCGCCTCAATTCCAAGCAGTTTTATCTTTAATATAGTCTTCGACTGAATAATACGCCTTACGAATAAGCGTGTTTTTAACATGCTGTTTAAATTTAAATTTAAACAGATTTAATACGGCATCTGGAATTTTGTTAAAGAAGAGAAGTGATTTCATAGTAAGTAATCTTTTGGTGGTAAATTTAAAATGAGTACTATGCTGGTACGTGTACAGAAAATAATGACTAACGAAGTTTGGCCCCAGAGTGGAGTAATTGTATAAGACCAGTCCTAAACACAATCGGACCTGGGTTCGGCCCGGTACAGATAATAACCTGCAATTATGTCGTCAATACAAGCCGCTATCAATCAGCGGCACTCCCTGTCAGCATCACTTGACTCAGGCTGTTTTTTGTTACAAAGTACGAACCACCTAGCAAAGAACTTTGATGTTTTAAATTGTATCTTTTTTATTTTGCTTACTTTTAATAATTATTAAAAAATGAAGTGTCTGTTTCTAACGTCAAATAACGTTTTGGCATTTATGTGGTTTGGTTGAGTTGTTGTTTGCACTATAATGACTGATATTCCGTCGGGGAGGCTGAAGTTTTTTCTCGAGTTATGAATGCTAACATAGGGCAATTTTGGAACATTTTGACATGATACCCACACATATCCATGGATTTCTATGTTAAAAACAAAAAAAACAGTAACCGCAAAGCGGCCAGAGCGATCGTTGTGCGATCTGAAAATTACATTACATGAAAGTTAATTAAACCATACTTGGTTTAAATTTAAGAATTAAAAAGTTACGGATTTAAATATATATATATATATTAATACGTATATAAAATATGCATTTTTATATGTTAATGCAATGGCCACGTAGGGTTTATGCAAATATTCTTTTGCAACGGTCAATAAACCCTACGCGCGTAGAGACTGTGCCTACAGGATTCTAGAGAGGTTTTGATCTTTGACCTATCTTAACCTTGGATGGGTATATCTCAGTTTGTGAACATTTTCAGCACCAACTGATCCAGCAAAAATTGGATGGTTAGATTTTTAAATAATTGGCTTTAATGACTTAATATAATTTTGATACGCATTATTTAAACTAAAAAGTATTTTTTGTTTAAATAATGCGTATCAAAATTATATTAAGTTTAAAATTGCCGTAGATAATTTTTGGCGCGTTCGTTAAAAAACTAATTTTATTGACAGTTACTTTCAAGCCCGTGGCGAGCACAGATTATGTTAAGATTTCTAGGCATTCCGGCCCGTGCCAAGCCTGGGGCGATCGCCGGCCAGCGTTAAAAAAACTATAAATTTTGAACAATTTTCAGCTTTATCGAGCTGATGATTAGGTTGAATATCGGTTGATGATGGGCTTATATTTTTTGTTAACGTTCCATTTCGAGCAAGTGTTTTATGTTTCATTGTAGTTTCAGTTACGATTTACGCGTTGTTTTTTCCCTATAAGTTTTAGTTCGAAAATTACTTAAATATTAGTGCTTAAGTTTTTAAATTTAAATCGACATGGCCCCATGTCCCAGGTGTTAATAAATCCGTTGGCGGCAATTAATGTAATCTCTACTCATATACGTTCCTAATGTTATATTTGTTATTTGTTTGAATTCAATTCTTGGCAAAAGAGTAATTGTGTCACTTGAATTTTGAAAGTGCGATTCCCTTTATTTGTTAATGAACTTTAACATTTGAGGAATCATCATTTCGCTCTACTTTATTTAGAAATAGTATTTAGTACAGGCAGCCCCGTTGAGGATAGAGAATATATCTCTCCTAATATTTCAAAACAACTATTAACAAATTCCAAAATTAACTAACAGAATTCCTTAGCCGGTAAGACATTCAAAATTTATGTAAAAACGGAAGTCAATAAGCGTTCCGTTTTAATTAAAAAGTATCTCAAGTGTCGGCAGTGTTCACGGCAAAGTGAATTTTATTGAGGTAAAAATAATGGTTGCTTTTCATAGAAATTAGGGAATGCGTATTAAAAATTGGTAGCCCCGTTCGTTTCGACATTCCAGCCCGCCTGCTCTTTTTTTAAATTCGGCCTCGTATTAAATTGCCAGTGATTTGTTTTTTCTTTTACGAACGAGACGAACGGGTAAGAAGAATATTAATTTAAATATCAGTTAATAATAATTTTAAAACTTATAACTAAAATTAAATTAATAATAAAAAATGGTAACAAATACAAACACCAATACTTAAGTTATGTTGCAATGGTTTCGGAATTCACAGACTTAAACTATAATTCAACTCAAATTTAATTTAAAGTTTCAATTAATAAAAGCTGGCAAGCGCCTCACCTGAGTGTCTACCGACGCCTTTGGACCACTGCACTCTACCAGAAGGTTTAAAGATGCGTTAAGGCAAACATTAATAAACGCTCCAAGACTGTTGACAGGTTAAAAACTACCAATTATAGCTCATAGGTCATGTTCAGGCCGAAACTATCTCTTTTACAGGTAACGCGTACAAGACACATATTATAAATGCTTTTAATGCGGCTTTAGATTTTAATCAGCGCGGTCAGAGTCGGGGGGCGTGGTTGTGTGATGGATGCCTGAGCGGCTCGGGGATCGAGTCTCGGTTGACGTCGACGTGTAGAGTTGCCAGGTGTCCCACTTTGTGTGGACAGCATCCGGCCGAGACGCAACGCCATTTAATTTCCGTTTCACAATTATTTCGTGTACAAACTAAACAAAGATTCTCAAAATAACTCTATTATATGATACTAGACACGCTAGATTAGCAGTCTAGATATTTAATAAAAAATGGCCCAAAGCGTGTCAAGACATGCTTATGTAGAAGAGTTTCGTATCTGATACGCGATAAGTCTAAGTGTTAAAAAACTCCAAAAGCCAATTTCGCTCAAAGTTATTTTCCTAGTAAGTTATAAGCATGATAAAGCTTGGGAATAAATTGCTGTAACCAAATCTGAATTAGTGTGAAAATGGTGATAGCAAAAAAATTACCCGACTGAGTTTGTTGCGGGCTCTTCTCAGTGCAGGGCGCGAGGAACCGTTGTAAACTTAGCTTTAAAGTCGTAAATTTTATCACCAAATTGTTAAATGATTAAAAGAAATATTAATATTATACATATGACTTTCATAGCGTATAATATTAATGTTTTAATATTAGTTCTTATAAAAAGTCTATATGAATAAATGATTTTGACTTTGACCCCGATAAATGAAGGGACTTCGTTAAATATTTCCGCATCGGAGCACCCCAAAATTGGTGGTGGGGGTGACCGCCCGAAATACAAAGTTTCACCGACAAAGGAAATTAAAAGTGTAAATTGCTCTCGCTTTCAAATTTTCGCTTAAATTTTTTATTTACAGCCGAGGATTTTTATTTATATAAAAAAGGATATTATTATCTCACAGGTTCGGTTAATTTTCATAAAATTTCGATTTAAGCTTAAATACTTCTATACGTCACAGGCTTTTTATAAAAGAATCGTAAAAGTATTCCCCCCTATAGCACGGTACCCTTATAACGAAATTATACTATTCTATAATATATAATATTACAAAATAGATAACATTGTATTGTGCGCATTCGCGATCGTACAAGCGCGTTGTACGAGAATAATCCTATTACGCGGAATAAATCTATCGTGTTATAGGGGGATTACTATTACGATTCCTTTATAAAAAGCCTATAATGTATAGAAAAGTCTTTAAGCGCAAATGAAAATGCAAATAAATGTAAAAATAAGCATTTTCATTTTCGATGGTTTCAAGGGAAACATTATTTCATGGATAAAAAAAATATCTTAAATTAACTTCCTGTAAGTTATAAGCTTTATTTACTTTAAAAAATAGGGTTTAATATAAGTTTTGAAGAACAAGGATATTCTATATTAACAAAAAAACCCA
>JANCMC010000010.1:310602-325540 GCA_024363005.1 Charaxes varanes
GGGTGGGGGAGGGGGTGTAGAC
Organism: Charaxes varanes; assembly: GCA_024363005.1. Taxonomy (NCBI): domain Eukaryota; kingdom Metazoa; phylum Arthropoda; class Insecta; order Lepidoptera; family Nymphalidae; genus Charaxes; species Charaxes varanes. The sequence goes on from JANCMC010000010.1 coordinate 310,625, forward strand.
CCGCGCGGGTAATTGGTTCGCGCCGCCCGAGGCGAGCCCGTAGTATCGCGCTTTAGCGACGGCGCCCTCCGGTGTCGGGCGTGGACTAGGGGAAGTGTAGAGTCGTTGTTAGCGATTATAAAAAAATATGTTACTAGAAAACGCCGGCTGATCGAAATTCGGCGACAAATCTTTGGATTTCGGTACTATATATGTATCTACATACAAAATTTTAATTCTCTTTACGACGTCATTGTTACTTAATATATATGATCAACATGACTACGCTTTGGCACCTTCTTGCAGTAAAATGTATACGTGTGTGGATAAATCGTTAGGCATTGGAGTTCGTGTGGTTTTCTTTTAATAATGTAATATATTATTATTGCATATTTAATTAAAATACTAGTATTCGCTCTCTACTCTCTTCTATATAAACTTCAATTTTGCGATCATTATTTTACTGCTTTAAATCGTCTAAAAAATAACATTATGACGATTGCAAAAGTGTGCTTGTCGGCTCCAAGACACGTTTGAAATTTCCTCCTTACTTAAGGTGCAACGTTTCACTTCACTCCCCACAAATGGTAATACCCCGGGGTTAAACATGAAAATCGATTCTTAAGGAGTAAACTCCAATATACTAACTCACATTCTCTTAGTCATTATAAAGTTTATGACTTATTGCCGAAAGATGTGAAAAATTTTAAAATATATATTTGTCGACTCTATGCCACGGAAACTGTTTGCTACCGCAAGTTATGGGTATGTTCAGAAGGCTCTGACGCGCCACTTATACATCCGAAGGCACTACCGCCTGTCGGGACACGAGCCCAGCTTTTATATATAGGTGTGTTGTGCCAGATTGGAAGCTCCGCGTTCACATCAGAAATGTGATACCTTTTTAATCTTAAGAAAAAACAATTTAAATAATTATAAATCCTGCTTGAAATTAATAACATGTATATGCGAAAGGTGAACTAAAGCGAAATCTGGACAACTGCGGAATTTGCAAAAATAAAATATCGCCAGGGAGGTACTTTAATTGCAGAAGAATAAATGAAAAATTGAATCTACTAAAATTTTGCGGACGAAGTTGCGGATAACGGCTAGTCTATGTATATAAAAGCGATAGGTCAGCTATCTCGAACATCTCGAATTTTACAAAAATGATATTTGGCAAAGAAGTAGTTTATAGTTACTAGACATCCGCTAAGAACGGATTTCTCTAGTGCCAGATTAAAGACGTCTAATGACTCTCGCAAGATTATTTTACGCGGATGAAGTCGCGGCAAACAGCCAGTATAATATAATTATGTCAGTAGTTGCACATTGCACTTCTATTCTAGTCTATATTACTGACCGAATTTATTGAAGGAAACCTGTTTCGTGAATATTTCAAAATATTCGTATATGTCAAAAAGCTTATTCGGCGTTCTATTCCAATATTTATTGGCTAGTCTAAAAATATCTTTGTTCGCTACTCTTCGTCACGATAGTGACTGACAGCTTGGTACTAATTGGTTGATTACTTATTAATCGGACAAAAGGCTAATTGACAGACGCCGTTAATGTTACGTACGCTGGAACAAATGCTTGAAGAGTTAATCAGTAAAACATAGTTGAAAGTGTTTCTCTTAAAAATCCTTTAAGTGCGTTCGTACAATAAAATATATCAAAACCAAACTATAATTACCTTACGGTGTTTTACAAAAATAAAATAAAACAGCTAATCAAATCATTTATTTCTTTCGGACAACAAGTATTCACATTAAGTACATAAAATTAAATCATTATAAGTAATATTATATTATACAGTTAAACATTTCTTTTACTTATAAAGTATGTTAGTAATATTTTTGGATAAATGAAATTAAAGAGAAACAATATATAATATGAAAAAAATAAAGGACTAGCCTCCACGCCGCCCCTGTGCCGTCGGCTGTTTGTCATGCTAGCCCGAGTTATAGCTGTGTCGTGCGGCCACCGACGCGCCACTTTATACATCCGACTGCCGCGCACACACACCGGAACACACCTCTATACACACACACGCTAGCAGGTTGGGAGTGGGCTCTTTTAACCGACTTTTAAAAATAATAGGATTGAAATAAATCTATCTATACATATAAATAAAACTGAAGCCTCTGTTATGTCGCAGATATTTTTTTACTAATTGCATAAGGCCATATATACAATTCCTATAACAAAAACACAAGTAAAAAAACATTCTCTGCTGCTCGGCTGTCTAACTGACTGTCTGTTTGGTTTGATTGATCTTAGAAACCGCTGCATCGATTTTGACGGGACTTTTACTTCAGTTTTAGAAAAATAACCAGAGTACCGAACAGAAATTTAAAAACCCTTAAAATTTAATCAAATCACTGAAATGACGAAGGCGCGGAGTGCAGCTTATGCGGGGGAGGAAATAAATTAAATAGAAGAAACTATTCCAAGAGGAGAAGGCCTTTGGCCAGCAGTGGAACATTGCAGGCCAATTAAAAACAATGACATGCACTCGTACCCCATCTTCACTCATCTATATATAAATGATTAACCTTACACAACAGAAGTGAAAACTTGAACCTACAGCGGTGTCGGTAACGATAACAGTGCCGCGAGTTCAAACTAAAGAAGGTTTCACTCCAAAAAACTTCCACTTCATTAAAGAAGGCCGAATTTTCCGAAGCTCTTAGCCGATTTTTTTTAATCGAATGTTTTGAATTTTTCTTACTGAGAACTATGGCCAGTCGTCAGATAATGCTATCCGTCTAATTAGTGTATATGTGTGAACAATATTGCTAAATTCAGTCCAATTTGGTCCTACAACACATACATACAACAACAACACGTACATGATGGCGTCTATTTTTGTTACTGCTAATATTTGTATAATTTTAAAGTTCAGTCTAACAATTGCAGTCCTACTTTTTAAAAGTGCAGTCCTACTAACGCAGTCGAGTCCTATTTCAACCTGAGGTCGTCGAAGGAGCGGCGTGAGCGCGACCCGGTCCAGCCATTATGTGGCGTCATGAGAGCGTCTCGTTACGTGCCGACCCGAAATACACGGCGTGACCACGTGTCACGGATACGACCCGGTAGGGATGTGGCTGAGTCCATATCGATGTTTATTTTTTAAATCACAGGACAACTTTATAGAAATCTTTCAGTAGTTTACAATGGAACGTAAGAGCTTACATGATACCACTTTGTTTATTTGTTAAATTAAAACAATTAAGTTACTCCTAATAGAATCAATTAGAATCAGTAACTGGCCAGTGGAAGTCTTTGAGTGGATCTCCTCACTGGAGACTACAAAGCGGAAAGAGTAGTATGGTCTCATGCTAGGTGGTGACTTGTCACTGGCAGAAGTTAGATGTCTCAAACCGAAGATGGGCTGAAATGGCGCCTTTAGTATTGGGCTGATATTGGCCGATGATGAGGACAGATTTTGCGTTTAAAACTTGTCAACATTTTACACTAATTTAATATCTTTAATGATGACTATTATATTTTGTTAGAATTTATTTAAATTTAAGACATCGATAACTTTTCGACGTTTTAAATAAATTCCGCACCTATCGAACGTTGTCGACCCCAACGATCAGCGGGAGCCGCAGCGTCGCCCGGCGCGCCTCTAAACGTTATCGGCGACGTAAAAACGCCACGTCAAATGGCCGCGGAACGTGCCGCCCGCGCCCCAACGACGCGACGTTCTAAATTTGAAATCCAACCAACGTTTTTTATTTTACGAACAAAGAGTAAATTTTTTATTGGTGCAGTTTTTGAATTTAGAATTATAGCGACGATTAACACTATGGGCATGTTCCGATATACACTGCGAACATTGTTTAAAAATCGTGGGTGTAGACAACTCGTGGGTTTGTAAGAGTGAAAATGGAAAAAAATTATGGGAATATCAGTATAATGGACCGCGTTACGTTTAAGACTGTAACCATATTAGCAAACGAGTAAGGAGTAAACGAGTAAGTAAACAAAATTGACGTCACAGCTTACAGTGTTCGCAGTGTATATCGGAACACACACTAAGAATAGTTAAACCATTTTTGAATTTAGAATTTTAAAATTATGGCTCATTTTTAAAAGAACACAGGGCATACCCTGTGTTCTAAAATAATATATGATTTTATTTAAACCATTGTTTAAAAAATCAAATATTATTTTGTTTTAAATGCTGATATTAAATGCATTTCATATCAGTATTTAAAACAAAATAATAAACGTTTGTCTCGATATTTTCAAAATTGTAATATAAGAAACATACTGACTTAAAAATTTTGGAGCACTACGTACTTTTGTTTATAATTTGAATTCTCAAATTGTACTTAACTGTATTGATCTCGGAAGTATTTTTCAGGTTAGTTTTTGGATGTTATAATAAATAACTACGAAGTCCTCTTTAGCGGCGCATCCTCAAAGCTTGACCCGAGTCAGCCTTTCTCACGCATTTAATTTCGCCCTTTACCGGGTCACTGAGGACCAATGGACACGGAATGGGGTGTCCCGTCGTTAGGGAAAATTAAAAAAGTATTTTGTTGGAAATGAGCCGAGATCTGTTTTTAATTTACTTCTATCGTCTTAGATTCTGAGATCAAGGAACGAGGAACTCTTGAAAGGTTAGCTTTAACTTGAATATAAAATCACCAATTTATAGATCTATAGGTAGATAGACATATAAATACAACCAGAGGGTTTGCTTATAATTATTTTGTACTAATCGTATCTATATGGTCTATAGAAATATATAAAGTTGAAGAGTTTGTTTGTTTGCTTGAACGCACGAAAAAAAAAACCAAACGCAAACCAGGAAGTACTGGTCTGATTAAAAAAATCTTGCAGTATTAGTTAGCCTATTCATCGAGGAAGGCTAAGCCATGTATCTGGCGGGTAACTTCGCAAAAACGCAAATAAAAATATTTTTGTTGGTCTGTTATTAGTTAAAAATATATTTCTTGACTAATTTTATATGTATAAAATGAAATTTGAAACTGGACACTGGAACTGGAAATCGAATTCAGTGCTGTTGTTAAATTTTGATAGTTTAATTTTGTTGTGCATATGTACATATCAAATGCAAGTAGTAAAAAAAATATTTCGACGTTACAAAAACACCCTCCAATTTGTATCGCACCCTTCATCATAAAGGAACCCAACTCAAAAAGGCTGGTATTTGGGAAATAGCCCATCTTTGACTTGTCCCGCCAATAGTTCTGTAAAGACAACAACGGTAACAAGTTATGTACTTTAATTATAGTTATTGAAGTGATTAATGATATTTTATTATTTGTTTGTTTTTTTTGTAACTAAAAACTTAGCCGACTGCTAAAATTGGCTACATCACTCAGGTGAGGACGGATTAGTTACTAGAAAAAAGAAGAAAAAAGAAACAGAAGATGGTCGCCGTTTCCGACATCGGCAAGGAACGCGTCATTACATTTTTTTTTCTCAAAGGCCAGCCACTTTTCTACGAAGGCTGGTGGTGTAGTCGTCCATTAGTCTCGATAAGGTAAGTCGCTCCCACGTTAATTTAATTAGCCCAATGTCTTCTTTGCGGTCATTTCAAAAATCGGAGCTCTATACGCAAAAAAGTAGCTTTAACTAGATAGCTATATAGTCACACAAAAAACAGATGAACGAAGTTATCTCATTGCGGGATCTTATACCGATGTATTTAAGGGTAAGTATCTATATATTCACTTGTAAAAGATTCCTACAGGCACAGGTACGCCCTTATTGTCAGGTGAAACGGCCGCAAAAAGCAAAAAGAAAATAATATTTTATAAAATAAGCTCGTTAAAAACAATGGAACACCGCGAATTTTATTCCAAAAAAAACGGCCCAATCCATACTCGGCGTTTCGACGCAGAAAAAATACTGCGTACGAACGGTGCCTGTTATCGTTTCATCCGGGGGCCGGTGTTACCATTTACATAAAATAATAAACGCACTAAAACCGCCTTTCTTTGCCGGATAATCCCGTTCCCGGGGTTACGGGATCCGTGGGGATTATCAGGTTATCAATTGGGCGATTTAGAAGTCCGGGCCCTAGTTATGGTGTGTGTCGATGTCTTTGTTTTTATATATATTTTGAAGTATAGTAGCAATAGTATAACAAGGGATATTTTAGTATCGTCAAGCTTGTCATTAAGAAGTCAAAGTCAAAAATAAATTTATTTACACATACTTTGTTGCAAGTGCTTGTGAACGTCACTTATGTACAATTTTAATTTTGGTGATAAAATTTACTAATTAAAAACTAAGTTACGATATTAATATGTATAATATTAACTAGCGGCCCGGCAGACGTTGTCCTGCTCGAATTTAGGCTCGTCTCTTATTAGCCAATTGATCAATCTCCTTTATATCTTTTCCATAAAACGTGACACTAAATGCTTTATGAAATAAAAATTTTACTCGGCACGTCAGTCAAGAGGTCCAATACTGCAATTTTTCGTATTTTTATTAGTTTAAAAGAAAACAATATTTATAAAACTATAAATGTTTTTAGATACTCATAAATAAGGCTCCCTGAAGCAAAACAAATTTAGCCTAGTTATTTAAACATCTTTTCTTAAATTTAGTGACTGCGCGTTCGCTGTATAAATTTCGTTCATCTATGTCATTGAAACATTCACTTTTAGATTTTTCTCCAACATAAAAAAATTACTTAAAATCTTATATATACTACAATACATCATACTTTTTTATAAATTATTAAATCAATATTCACTAGGTTAAAAAAAAATAATTTATGTAACGTAGTCCTTTCAGCCCCTGCGTCCCCATACAGGAGTTGAGGCGCGGAGGCCTATTTTCAAAATGATTCATTGACTGGCCATGGATTCCGAGCTTTTGCCATTTTATGTTTAACGGCACTCCAATAATAAATAAATATATAATACTATATGACACACAGTAATAAAGATAATTAATTAGTCGAAAACTAAATTATCCTAGTTTGTTTAGGTATCGCGGCTCATCCGCGGCTCCGATGAGCCCCGCGGTCATGTAATTTAATTTGATCTAATGGAGTGCATATGTTCCATCAGTAGAATTTGCAAATAATAAACATCAATTCTGTCTTTGAAATAGTCCAAAATATATTTTGTAGTAGATTATGTCACTGTACAAGATATCGGTAACTTATATTGTTTCATTCGGTCAGCTATTCAAGGAACAGTTTTATTGAATATTTTATTGTTTTTACCATAACGGTACTTTTAGAAACATCAAAATCATCAGCCATCCGCACGTAGGGATGGTTCCTTACTGAGTCCAGTAAGAGACGATTCCCACGTGCGGCCACACCGTCAGATAAGTTTCATAAGAAAAAAAACTTCTAACAAGCCCCATATAAAAAATAACATTCTTAGTTATTTTTGTTTACAGTATCCCTCCGATGTTGAGGGGAGCTGGGTAAACTTGTACTGGTCAATGAAAATATTGATGATATACAATTTCTCAACGGAGAAAGCCGAGGAAGTTCAAAAACGTGTCTTTTTGTTCCTTTTCATGTTTGCTTTATCTTTGTGTGAACATTTCATATTTACTGGAACTTACTCTACCAATTTTGGACAATTTGTATGATTATCCGATTCCGTAAAAGTACAGGCATCTGCAAAAGCATCTTCTGCCTTGCTTATCTCCGTTTCATCATCATCATCACATTTAATCGTTTTGATGGTTGCAATGATGGCTTTATGATGTCGACGGTACTTCTTTTTTTAATCAGTTTTCGTAAAATTAAATTCCACGTTTTTTTATATGCCCCGTATATTTTTTTGGGTTTCAACGTCTTTTCGGGTTTTTGACAACCAAATTTATGAGGACATATTATGTTGACTTTCAAATCGATATTTCACTAAATTCTCTCTCATTTTCAACCTGTAAATAAAATCGCTTTTTAAATGCACACTTATAAAGTAAATATTAAAAACATAGTACCATAAAACAAAACAATTGTTACTCGATGACTATTTGGTCTGGCCAAAATGTCGAAAATGGTGAAAAATGGAGATAACATAAAAATAAGTGCGGTAAGTTGTTCGATCAGGAATTATGTTGAAAAAAATGTATCGGAACCGTTTAAAGCACATAAAAAAATTAAAGTAAAAAAGATGAATTATAGAGGTATTTAGTTCTCTGCTAGACTATTTCTAGACTTATTTATGTCTCAATAGGTTTATCAACAAGAAAGACGCAGGTCTTATAACTAGTTACTTACGTCAAAATGATCTTCGGACACATATTTATTGCTTTTGCCAAACAAATCACGTTTCGTTAGTTTGCACCACATTTTCCTTGTTTTATGTTAGTTGGTATACGAAAAAAAACTTTACTTTGAAGTTTAACAGTGGTACTTCGATATTTAGGGACAATACAATATTTGTAGGCTTTTTTAACTTCAGTCTTTTAGTGATGTACGAATATTCGTCGCTCGGTCGCGTCGTTCGGGTGTAATGACGTCACACGATGTCGCGCCGCGAGTTATGAAGTTGTTCTTATAAGCGCAACTTTTAAGTGCCATAACTTTTTTATTTCTACAAATATTACAATAATTCTTTCACGTTACATTTTTATTTAACTTAAGATTTTATAATTAATCTAAAAGAATTGGACTCTTCTCCGCGGCAGCTTAATTTCACAACTTTATTCACACCGTCTCGATGTTTAAAGAAATTGTCTTCCACAACATCTCTATGCCAAATTCGATATTTCTAAACAGTCAAAAGACAGTATCAAGAAAATAGCGTATATATTTTTTAAAAAGAATATATATCTTTTTATGTTACAAGGGGCAAACGCGCAGGCAGCAGGCACCAAGTGCCTACCGACGCCCATGGACATCTGCACGACCAGAAGGCAAGTCTCACAAACCGAACAAAACGCGACAACAATATTTGACGTGACAGCATTGCCGCCACTTTGAGAAAGAGGAACTGGTACCCGGACGTGCCGGCCCAATTCGCCTAAAAGCGTGGCACTACCTCTAATTAAATACTTACATTAATTACAGTTAAAGTATGTCCAATATTCCCGTTTCCCATGGTGCTAAGCTTAAAAGCGTGTACGAGTAAGTGCGACAATGCACCAGCGACGTCGGGGTCTGAACCGGGGCCTTGCGGGTCACTCCATCACTTTTACCATTGAGGTATTAAGACTCTATAGGTAAGTGTAAGTTATCTATGGACATCGGTAGCAATTCTTGTTTGCTCTTGTCTTGTCGCATAAAAAAGCCATAATCTGAAACCGCTTCCTACGAGTGGAATCCGCCCGCTCGTTAACAGCAGCGGGCGGCAGTAACAGCAGTGACGCGCCATTAACGCCGCGACGGGACCCACTTCCGACTACCGCCCACAGACTTATGCACTCCTGGTACTCGGCTGTTTTTAACCTACGCTCTACTATAAAGATAAAATAGATAAAAAAGATACGTAGACAGATAGGTAGATAGATAGATTCACGGCTGCCTTGTAAGTTCCATTAAACATAGACAAAATTTCCATATAATACATAGACAAAATAAATACACAGATTGATAACACAACTCAGATCGTAGATAATACTATAACACACAACACGTGGCTGACACCTGAGTGCTGAAAGGTTATCACCATTTGAAATAAATAAATATAATACATTCCTACTTACATATCTATAAATATTAAATATGAAAAGTTACTAAAAAAAAGAATTAGAAAAAATTTAGTTGTCCTTTTCTGCAATATCTCTCTAGCAAAAGTTCGAAGTGGGGCTGTCTTGAGTCGGCTCCTTTCCCCGGCGGGTTCCCGTGGGAGACATCTGATATTCCACCCGTTTCCAGCATTATCGGTACTTTGGTCGATAAGCAAGTTTTTGGAACTATTCCTGCAAATTCATAGAACCAAATGTAGAAAGCTTTGAACAATATCAGAACAGACTTTTATTCATTACTAAAACCTGCATTATACGTTTGTAATATCAAAATATTAACAAAAATAGTTTCGATATTCAAAAAGCGCACCTTCAGTAAAAGGGTATTTTTCTCGATAGGAAGCGACTTTTTAAAAGAAGATAACTTAATAATTTTGTTATCGAGAAATTGTGTTGTAATAAAGCTAGTCAATACACCGGGAAAGGTTTTCGCACTATTTTGTCTATTATTTTGTGTCTGCTGCTTTTAAGAAAAATTTGAAGGTAATCTAATTAAACTTCATTAAATTATCTTTAAAATGGTTTTAAAGTAACCACAATTCTGTGAAACGAACGAAGCAATAAATGTGAAAATAGAATAAACACAAATTTTCGATCCTAAAGCACAGAACAAATTTTCTGTTGTGCCTCAAGGCACGTTTTGCTTCGAAACCGAAGCATCATTATGATGATAGCCTCTAAAAAAGGTTATTCGTAAAGTCTGGCTTTAGCTTTTCTTTATCATAGACTTCCCCAAAGTTTTTCTCATTGTTCATCTTTTATAAGTTTATAAAGATATTAAAAATTCGTCTTAAATCATCGTTAATGAGTTTAGGACGTTTAAAAATGCGAGTTAACGTTATCGCTGTGCGTGCTAACCCCCCGGGGGGCTGCATTAATCAAAATTAAAAAGGAATTAGGCCGTGGACAGAATCAGTAAGGGTACGACCGCTCCGTGTGGACGGTACCTTTTGTAAATTCATCAGATTTTTATAATACTGACCTAATTAAAAATATTATTTTAGTGTTTTTTAAGAATATAAAAAGACTTCGAGATATTCCAAATATGTATCTTCGTTTGCACTCTTTTTTTCTAAACTTTTGCCGTGAGTGGCCTTGACTAGAGCCCAAGCGGGGTTGGGGCTTAACCCAAGCAATTTTCGAACTTGGGACACCTTCTAGGGTCTACCCTTGACCTCTCGAAGCTTTAATTGCTCCATCGATTGATTGATACGTTTTTACATCTAAACAACTCACGTATATACAACTCACGGCCAAAGGAATTATATGAATACCTTTGTCGCGCGATTCTGCACGCGTCCTAGAAAAAATTAAAAACATGTAACCGTGCTAGCTGTTTTCTTCGACTGCGACCGCGTAAAGTTAAACTTGCGAGAGCCCTTATTTGTCCCTATCGAAAGATCCGTTCTTAGCAGACGTCTACTAATTATAAATTACCTCCTTGCCAGATTTCGTTCTGGGTGCGGTTTGGCTTGTATAAAATGATAGATATATTGATTAATTTTGTTTATTTTCCTTTATGTCAGATCCGGCACATAAAATTGTGGCATCAATTTCCATAGCGCCATATTTTTCAAAAATCTCACTAGCAAACACACGAAATGATCTTGCAAATCGTCAAGTGCGTGCGATGTGTAACGATTGGGGTTCCCGCGGGATCTCCCCCGCTCCCGGGAGGTGCCGGGGGGTGTCGGGGGGTAACCTGTCGCCTGTCAAACAACTCTAACAGGCGCCGAGGGTGGAAACTTGCGATTATAGCTGAATGTTTGATACCGTCGCGTTATACGAAACTTATGCGACCGGCCCGTCGGAGCATTTGGTTGGAGCCTTCTGTCTTGTGGTGTCTATTTGATTCCTTCCTTCCTTTCCCGAGTGTCACTTTATTATTCATATATTAGGTATGTAATAATATGTACTTGAAGGCACAGGGTAACATCAATTTACTTTCTTTGACAATTATTAAGGGCTTTGAGAATAGAATGTGGACGCAGAATGATCGGGCAAGAAGAATAACAAAGGCCATAATTTCACTAAGTGAACAACACTAGGAAAGATAATGACGACAACGATTACGAAATCCCCAGAACACACAAATGACACCAAACCAATCACATCGTGAACACCTGCCCCAACGAACGACCAAACGTAACTGAACCTTGGTAGTTATCCAATGAAAGTACCGTTAGTTTCTACATACTTATTAATAAATTATATGTGTATGTAAATCGAGACGTATCTATCCCATTTATTAAGTTGTCTCACTTAGGACGAGCGCTTCTTTAAGAGTCCCACATTTTGAAACAAAACATTCAATCAATTGAATTTAATTAAAAACGGTTTTCACGGCGTTCAAAGTAAAACCGTAATTATGATTTATTTTACAATATTCAATTAGCTTCCCGGCGTCATAAATGTAATTTAGTTTTCGACTAATTACTACATTAATTTAATAACTTTATTTATTAATATCCTTTTAAGGATATCCTTCCTTGAGCTGCATGAGGTCCACAGCTTTATTAAATGTAACAAGGGCTAAAAGGGCAGCGGTTGCCCTGTGCGACTGCCGACGGCTCACAATGTGTTGCTTTAAAGGAAAGAGTCCTCGTGTCGCTGCATTGGCACTTCTTACTACTAGTTTCACTTGTATAATTATTTGTCAGTGTTACTCACCTTATTCTTACAATTACCAACTCTGCAATTATAAAAGACGTTGCCAACTTCAGCTGTGACCTGGCTGCTGGCAATTAAGCTGTTAACGTTGGTAACGAAGTGATGCCGCGCTTATAACTCTTCGCCGCTGACGAGAAATTGCATTAAAGAGGTGGAAGGGGGGGAGGGTGCTCAGACTTTATTTACTACTACTCGTTGCCCGCGGCTTTCTCTACATTTCTAGGCATAGTATTAAGTATAGTTTCTATTACGGGTAGGGTAAATTTAACAAAATCCATAATATAAAAGCGAAATTAATAATTCGACGAAGTAGCGGGTAAAAGCCAGTGATTATATCATATTAGTATTTCGTTATTAGAAATGGGTCACACGCTGAGGAGACATTAAACCTGGAATATAATAACCCCGGCCTCCCTCAGTATAGCAAACGCAATTATAAAGCTGCGGCCATCAGCTAGCACGCTGGGGTTGCTAAGTGAATGAACTTGGGGGGTAGTTTTTCTATAGAGATAATAGCAGGAATAGTTTACGTGTTATTTTAAGCCTCTATAGCTCAACGGTAGAAGGATTGGACTGAAATCCGCAAGGTACCCGGTTCAAAACCCGACGCTGGGGAGTTGTCGCACCCACTCCTGACACAGGCTTTTGATTTAAGCTTAGTAGGGGGTAACGGGAATATTATATTATATATTAAGACATCCCTAAGACATTATTTAAAAAAAGACTTCTATAGAACTATAGAAAGTTAGTCACGAATTCGAAGGTTATAATTATTAACGTGTAATTAACTGAAACTTATTTATATATACAAAAAAATATATAAAAAAGATAAATAATAATTTCTGTCGTTAATTAACCGACAAAAAAACTGTAGATACTTTCTTATTCTTATTTAACACCAATAGGGATACAGTTTATCTCTTTACAATCGCGCCCCGATCGCCGAACTCAGAGAGTGTGAACCAGCAATCGATGTCGAAGAGCCAATTTCAGCCGATATTAATAAAAATTAATAACACTTTATTTATAATATTTTTTCCCAGCAATAATTGATGTCATTAGTTAATACTAAAAGATAAGAACAGATTTTTTATATCTAATACAGATAGCGATTATCGTTCTCTAATCGCACCCCAGTCGCCAATCGTCCCAATAAGTGCGAACTACTCGCGATCGCCGCGCGCCGGGCGAATCTTCTATTTCACTCGTTCCCAGCCTCCGCACGCCGCGAGAGGAAACAGCACGCTCCAAAGCACGCGGCTGCGTACCGGCCACTCCCGAAATAAACCCCCCCGCGCCCCCCGCGGCCGCCGGACGTGCTTTTAGTATGCTGCGCGCATGCGAACCGCTCGCATCCTCTGCGCTCCTGGTACTCGCGAATTAAACAACAATTGTTAAATTAAACCAATGATCCATTAAACAATGGTCGCGATACTGGCCAATCCGAAATGGAGCGAAGATCTGACCATCCAGATGATCATCGAGTACGAGAAGCGTGAATATCTATGGAATCCAGTGTCTGAAAACTATAAGAATAAAAAAATTCGTGAGCAGGGATACGTTGAGATACTGAAGACGCTCAACCTTGTGGATATAACTGTTAAGGAGCTGAAGAATAAGATAAAGAATATAAGGTCGAGCTACAGCGTCGAGCTGAAGAAGATTCGCGCGGCGAGGAAGGCGGGCGCGCATGCGTACCGGCCCAGCGTCACGTGGTTCGAACACGCCGACAGGTTTCTGCGGGCGATCGTCACTCCGAGCTCCGTAAGTACCTCGTCTCCCCCGGCCTCCGAATCTCAGACATGCGCGCTAGTACTCGACTTTGGCGAAACTTTCTTTGTTTTAGGTCGACAACAGTTTGCTGGAGATCCCGATGAGCGACGACAGCGACGCCGTCCAGGATCTGAGCGAGAGGAAATCGCCAGAAAAGAAGAGCCCGCGAAAACGACGCAGCTCAACCAGATCTTCTACACCGTACGTATTAAACACGCCATCCCCTAGACCGAGTACACCCTTTGGTTTGAACCAATCGACATCCCAATTCGGGATTCTTCCCGCTTCTACCACCGCACCATTTCTTAACCCACCCGTGGGAATCGCCACACCGCTCACCACTTCTCTGGCCACCATATATCCAGTCCCAGCCAAACTAAAAAAGACCACAGACGAAAGAAGCGACCTGTCAGAAGCACCGCAAGACCTGAGCCAACACACAGAGAATGGCAACGAGAATGAGTTCGAAATGTTTGGCAAACTGATTGCCAGTCACCTCCGTAAATTGCCACTCAGTTTGGCACTCGATACGCAACTGAAGATCCAAACCCTGGTGAACGCTGCAAGGATACAGGCTGAGGTCAAATTTTCGACACAAAGTCAAAATGTTATCAAAAGTCAAAATGAAATAGCGTCCTAGTGAAATATAACTGACTTGACATAAAATTAATGTCTAAAAAAAATTGAAATGGGTTATTGTATCTTTCTCAATATTCTGTTATTATTATGCCAGTTGCAGCAAGTTAAGGTTGTGCTTCAATTTTGTAAAAAATAGCAGAT
>JANCMC010000010.1:356693-372917 GCA_024363005.1 Charaxes varanes
CCCCCTATCCCTTACCAATCTCATCCTGCTACCTACCACTTTCTACACATCATCCGCCCATCGAGCACTGGGACGACCAGGGTTTTTCCAACCCGATCTAGGCTAATTGGTGACTCAGTTAAGTTTGTAGATCACCTGCCGTCACCACATCTAGCCATGTGTCTAGCTCAAATCTTGTAGCAGATATGAAATCCACTTAGTCGTGGTTAACAGACTACAAAGATTATTAAAAAGTGTCCGTGACGTGTCCAGAGTTTACTCCTTACATAACGCGTAAAATTTAATTTTACTCCCCCTAAATTAAAAGGGTAAGCCCCTGAAAATAATCTAGTAGTGTAAGAAGTATATCTCTGTGCTAAAAAATTCGTTTCTCTTAATTCTAAAGATGCTACAGATTTTCAGTTTACCATCATATACAGGAAAATAATACACTCATTCCTCAAAGGCCGGCAACGCATCTATGCAGTTGTCCATGGGCGTTGGCAGTCACTCAAGTGACTGCCGCCTGCTCATTTGCCCCTTTTTATATATATATAAGAAAAAATTGAATTTGACTTACCGAACATCAGTGCCCGTGTCGGGTCGGGAACGTTTCGCCTGTAACAACATAAAATAACATTTAATATGCTGTACATATAAAACAAAGTGCTTCGCCGCGTCCGTCTGTCTGTTGGCGGTAAACTCAAAAACTGCCATGCGGTATTCACTAATAGGTGGCCCAAAACTCCAGGGTTGGGTTATTGTCGCACCTACTCCCGACACAAGCTTTTAATTTAAGCTCAGTGAAGGGGATACGGGAATATTAGACGTAGCTAAAAAGTATTCCTACTCAATATTCATTAACAAAATTCCATCTTTATGTGTGTATGAATGTGTTAAACAAGCAACGTGTGCGTTTATTTATGTTTACATGTTAGTTTGACTGACAATAGAAGTGTTAGAGATTTTTACAAACTTCTGTCGACCTTCTAGGAATTTATCTCTTGTATATTG
Organism: Charaxes varanes; assembly: GCA_024363005.1. Classification (NCBI taxonomy): domain Eukaryota; kingdom Metazoa; phylum Arthropoda; class Insecta; order Lepidoptera; family Nymphalidae; genus Charaxes; species Charaxes varanes. Next base: position 357,687 of record JANCMC010000010.1, read on the forward strand.
ATCCAGGCTATTGTCACAGTCTTGTTGATGCTACTTGCGCTGTGCCCATTAGTACGAATTCGGATACTTAGGAGAAAAGATCTCTTTAACGCCAGTCAGATTCGCCCAAAAAATAAGAGTAAGAAGGAATGAATTCGCATACAGCTAAAATTGGTAGCATTGAAGACACCACCGATGAAACCTAAATGTCTCGAATAACCTGGAAAAAAGTTATTTCACGTAACAGGTTACAAAAATCTGTCTTTCACGATTTTCAGTTAAAGGGTAGGCTTAATCCTAAAGTCGTTCAGGTAAGAATTGTAGATCACAGAATTACCTACAAAATGTATCAATGCTTGTTTCTTAAGAGCCGCTGTTTTAGGAGGTAAGATTCAAAAGTTGTAATCTTTACCAATAAATAAAATTGACGCGCCTATTCGTGAATTTCTCTCTTTATGGGTTAAGAAATAATGTCAACAGTGCAGAAATAATAAACATAAAAAAATACCTTCTAGTAACACCTACAATCAAAATATCGGTTTTAACTGTTTGTTACAGATTAACTTCATAGCTGGGTCGATGTCGACGGAACTTTTATAGGCAAATACCTTATCTAATATGGCATTACATAGTATACTCTACTCTTAGTAAACCGATTAGGTTGCCACATAAAAAATATAACCCCCATCAATCAACATTTAACTAAATTATCGAATTACAGTAGTTTTTAATATAACTTAACTAAAAACTATTTTTTATAATCTCTTCTCGCTCTGTCGCTTGTTTTTTTTTTACATATGACCCTGGTGTCTAATATATAAACAGTGCTGCCATACTTGTGGTTGACAATAAAACTGTATTTTTATTATTAAAAAAAATGGTAGGATTAATATATGTGCCACCTACTCCACGTATTTATGTCGTACATACCTATTTTGTATATTTTGTTATAAAAGTTTAACTTTCCTCTACACTCCCATACGTCCAACGCGATAAATTCCTTCCCAACTCAACAAAACCACTATCAAAAACATCATTCCAAAATGTATACATAAAAAAATCTCAACCAAAATTAATGTCCAACAAGTTAACAGTGTTATAACTTTTAACTAACTAACTTCTCTAACCTACGACAGATTTTAGATAAAGACAAACCATGTTATAAATAATAAAAGTCCTAAACTTCTAAGCACAGATCAAGATTGTGTGACAACATTAATAAAATCGACTCGAATTTATTTTACAGCTTACGAGGGCGCCACCGAGTCTCTTTTGATATACGTATCAAATTGTCCCTTCACTCAAAAATATCCTTTATATCACAGGATTTAAGTATGAATTTTCGTTGTCTATTTGTTGGCGACGCATTTTTTGTCATTCGTAGTATTTTCACGTCCTCACAAGTTATGCGTCTCTGGTAGTTTTGGTACCATTTTGATGGATGTGTTAAAAAAAAGTGGCATACACACATACACACACAGTTGTTTCTTTATACATGGGATGTTAAAAAAAAAAACTTTATCTTGATTAGTAGAATCTATCTACACTTATTAATATATAAACCTGAAGAATTCGTTTGTTTGCTAGTAGGCGCTAATCTCAGGAAATACTGGTCCGCTTTGAAAAATTATTTCAGTGGTACATAGCTCATTTATCGAGGAAGGCTATAAAAGGCTATGGTCATCTCGCTAAAACAGTACGAGCGGAGCGCTAATGAAAAATGTTTCGAAATCGGAGGGCTTTTTACCCTTTTCAGAACTTCTGATATTTACGCGGACGGAATCGCGGAAAATAGCTAGTTAATTTTAACAATAAACGGAGTTAATTTTAACAAATAATTATTTCAATTGAACGAATCTCATCCCTGTACTTATATTGCAAACTTATGTCAGTAATAATTATTCTAGTTTACTCTGTGACGCATTTGATTGATCGTTTTATTGGTTATTAATAAAACTTAGTGGAAACGTCATTGGACTGTGATTTATGACGTCACTATCTACGTCATCGATAATATAAATAAAACTGAAGTGATTGGGTTTGATTTCGCAATAACAGCATTTATTGTGGGACTATTTAATGTGCTACTTCATTGTTATGTATGTTGATTGATACTGTGTCACCTCTTCACACTCGATTACTTTGCTTACGAGAAGATGCGTTGACGGCCTTTGGAGAAAGGAATATGCTCATTTCTAGAAAGTCCCTCAGTCAGCGCATTAATTCGGAAACAACAACTAGGGCAAGAAGTACGAGTAGGCCAAACCTAGGTACGAAAACTAAGTACAAGTACTAGGAAGACATAATCCACAAGGAGATATAATATGTCGAGAGCACCGCATAATGTGAGGTGTGAGGGAGGTCTATTGTGAGTTGACTTATTAGTCCTTTGAGAAGTTACATTAAACCGCGGAAAATTTAAAGACAGATTTTTTTTAAATTTTATCGTGGAGGGTAGTCATTTCTAGGGGAGCTTTTCGGAATTCTAGCCTCTTTGACGACTACATCAAAGATCAAAGACCGAGAACATCGCCGTGTTGTTAAAAAAGAGGTTGAAATGGTTTATTATGCTCTAGTGGCCAAAATATACAGATAATGTCACAAAAAATATGGTATATTTATTTATATTTTTAATGGAATATATTGACCGATAATAATTTTAGGTAAGCAGGGCTTAAGGATAATTCTCGTTCACAATGTAGATAGCCCATTTTTTTTTTTAAAAAAGGCGTGTTAAATTATAGAAACAAAGGTTTGAAAATTTATATTCTCAGTAGAACTAAAAATTTTGTATAAAATATCTGTTTTTTTAGGATTACCTTAAAATATTCATTACTCCATGATTTTGCAAGTTATAACCAAATAAAAAATTCATGTCAGTTTATATTATAAAAAAACAGAAAGAAACATGTTTTGAACCAATTAATTTTTAGGGGGTAAATATTTTATTTATATCATGGAAAATGATGTCCCATTTTGGACAAACAAAAATTTTGCTCTTTACACGTGACGTGAATTTGTCGAATAGTTGTAATTCCATTTGCAAGTACCAGGAACACATAATCCACAAGGAGTGCGTATATCACTGGGCGCATAACGCGAGGTGTGAGGCCGATCGTGCGATAGCCGGCCTTTAATTTATACCTTTTACGCGGCGACAACGCGCGCTTCGTGGTCTCCCTTTATAAAGGCTGCTCTTTATATGGATCGATTATGGTCGAATTTTACATTATTGTTTTGAATTGAAAATTTATTTAGGCGCATTGCGCGTTTTTGAAATGGGCAAAAATGTTTTACTCGCGATACCGTTACCGTACCGACACCGCTGACGACTTATTTTTACTTCTGCCGGTACAACCAGAGTGCCACTGCTCGTGCTCATGGTTTTAAAATTACAAAACATTAATAAGCGGGGAATTTACCTTATAATATTAGACATTGTACTAGTGAGATTAGATCACTTATGGCCCGAGTTACATAACTTTTGAACGCCAGGACTCTACGTTAACGGACCTTTAATTTTGCCAATATTCTTGACCCCTACTATTTTTGATTGCACTATCAAAAATGCTATGCGGTCGTCTTAAGGTCGTCGTTCGAGTTTAACAAATCGAACAGGTCGAATTAGCCTGATTTTATTGTCGATAGCAACCATCTATCGCCCGGTCGCGGTAAGAGCTGCTTAACCTAGCGATCCACTCAAATGCCGACCCCTGATCGGACTACGACATCCTCTTATATTGAATAATAACACAAATTATATGACTGATGCTTTACATGACACACCGTACCCTTCGATGACACCAACATTAAACAATACAAGGGTCATAAAAACGAATATTAAAGGCAATTAATCTCGAAGCACCCTGTAACCTAAACACGGACGGACAAAACTGTTATTTATATAAACGTAATTCGTTTATTGTTTTATCTCCGGTGTTATTTACGACGGGGACTCGGCGCGCTCCCGACGCCACGACAAATAAATTATCAAATTTATCGTGAGCCATATTTGGATGGCGTTAACCAATTGTGTGAACCCAGAAAAGGGTGGAATTCCGAAATATTATTTCTAGTAATACGCCCTTTGAAAGGAAAAAATAAATATGTCAGTCGATTTAGGATTCTCAACTTTTCTGATTGGGAAAAGTTGATCCCCGACAATAATCAGAAACTCCTTAGCCACTCTTAAAAACCTATATACATAAAAATGAATATCAGGAGAAGGTTCTTATGAAAGAAAAAATGAAAAAAATTGTGCGAAAAATTAGAAAATTTAAAAACCTTAGCGCTTCTGACAATTTAAAGTTTGTTGAGAGAATGTGTTGTGCTACAAATGTCGTCAAATGGAATGTAAAGAAATTAATATTGGTTAAAGCAGACGCTTCTATCGAAGTTATAAATAAAAATGCATTTCTAAAATGTATGTCAACGCGTAACTTCCGAATGACGGCACCCAATTGGATAATTCTTTTTTATTGTGTTCGTTATGATCAGGACAAGGTTTGTATAATTTAAAAAAATCTGTCTGTTTGCTACGGATAAACATGTGGAATCGATCGGGAATAATATTATAGGATAATTGAATGTAGTACATAGAAAGTTACCCAAGTGATGGAATTGAACAAAAAACACTATCTGCACTCCGGGAGTGCCGAAAGAAGTGAACACAAAACATGAACATACAGCCGTGTTGATAACGGTAACAGTATCGCGACATCAATTATTGCTTTTCCCGTCTCAAAAAGGCCCTTTCACGTTTTACATGTCAAAAATTTACTTAATTTGGACTATTGCTTAACACCGTCCATTTTCTGTTGGGTTATCGTTGATAATTCGAGAGATACCTATTGGTGTTATTTCTTTAAAAACTGTGTGTGAAATGACAATTTTAATAGTGATTTATTTTAATGGTGTATTTACTTTTTTCGTCTGTGATGTGTTTTTAACGATTTTGTATCAGTCATTCGTGTTTTGTTCTCTGGGAAATTTTCGATTGTTATTAATAAATGGCAGCAATAAAGTTATTGTTTTGACAAATAGTTTGTTTGTTGAACTTTTTATTGCTTCTTTAAAGCTTTTTACTGGTCTAGGTTTATTATAACGTTACTTTTAAAAATATAAATATAATTTTATATAAATCATTCTTGTTTTCCCTTCCAGTAAGAGCAAAACTAAAGAAAACAATGAAGTTAGTAAATATGTATTCTGGGTCGTAAGTTCAAATATAATAAGAAAAGTTGTAGATTACTACACATTACAAAGAGGTGAGTTGGCTGATTTTGCCATAAGGCTATTCTTGTCTATCATTAAGCGTCTATAACTGCCTCTCATTTTATATCAAATCGTTGCGAATGTGACGAGAATGTGCAAAATAGTGATTTTAAAGTAAGTGCGCTTGATTATAAGGTTCAATATTGAATGCACGTGTTATTGGTGTTGTGTTCTTTGGTGGCGGTACTGGATAAGCTAACAATTTAAAGAGTACTATCAAGAGAGACATCTCGCTCGATAAATCCCGCCGTAAGGGCTATCAACTTGTACAAATTTGTTTTTATTGGTGTTATCTCTGGGTGGCTTTGTGTATCGATGCTTTGCCTTGTTTTTTTTTTAATCGTACATTGTTTTAACCGGGCATTGGTAATCCTTGGGCTGCATTTTACGTTATATACGGAATTGAAAATTTATGCTGTGTTTATTAATCTTATATTTTTCTTTGTTTTTGAAGTCGTCTTAAATGTACCTACAAGTTTTAACTTTAAGATTTGATCTTATTGTCGAGCCTTAAATTATAATAACATTGTCTCCTTTGCGATACGAGTCTTAAAAGGCATCAAGTTTTGGTTATTTGTAAGATTTTCTATGGGTACGTTTTATATCGACACGAATTATGACGACAATTTACTTAAAATAGAGATCGCCGTCCGATCGAAATTCGCTCACAAATCTTTAGATTTGCGTACGGTTTGTTTATTTGAACTTATATACAAAATTTTAATTCTTTAAAGAACTACATTTTTATATATTTTGACAATTAATATACATACGGTGGCCATTGAAAACGGTTTGACTGAATCTTATAGTAAATTGCATACATGTGTGTTTAAATATCTTGGCGTTGGTGTGCGTGGTTTTCTTTTGATAATTTATTTATTTGCTCGAATGGGCTAATCTAAGGAACTACCTACTGGTCCGATTTGAAAAATTCTTTCAGTGTTAGATAACCCATTTATCTAGGAAGGCTCTAAGCTATACATCATCACGTTAAAAGTTAATATATTTTGAACTAATTTTACTTGGACGGAATTACGGACACAGCTACTATTTTATAAAAATATTATCATGCGCTCGCCCTCTTCTATGTTTAAACTATAATTGTGCCAAAATAGTACCGAAAGTTTTCGATTAATCGTATTATTATTTAGATGTTAAGATTATATACTCAGAAAACAAAAGCCGATTAATCATCTAGAATTCCTGAGTAAAATATATTTTTTTTAAGAATGTAAGTCTTTGCAAGTATAATTGCGTGGGATCCTACTTTTATCAGCCTGCATTCCAACTTCAAATCGTGAGGTTTCGTCTGACTGAAAGCTGACTCAACCCAGTCCATGATAGTCAGGTATCGGATGGCAAACGACGCACTGTCCCGTTGGCACGACCGATAACCGCAGACTCTACAATACCTATTATGTATGTACAATAATATATGACATACATATGTATTATTATACGGACAATTTTAAATTTAATATTATGTGCTATTACAAACTCACTTTATTAGTAAATAGGGGACCCGACAGACCTTGTCTTGCCCACTATTAGTCAGTTAACTAACTTTTTTATGTCGTTTCAATAAACCTTAACACTGATAGTATGCTGACATAATAATTTGGCAGGTCAGTAAAAAGGTCTAGTACAACACGGTGTACGAACGCCTTCTATAAGATTCTTCTATAAGAAGTATTAAAAAGTTCTATTGCATATTTTAGTGTTTTAATAATCTTGCGACGGTTTCTTTCTTTCTCTTCTTTTAAACCTTCCCGGAACTCCACAAATCTCTACAATCTCACATCTAACATTACTCAGTGATATTGACGGGACCCACTGGTTTTCGAACCTTCCGAAACACAAAGGAGGTCGGATATTTGAAAACCAGTGTTAGAATGGGTTGACCATATATTAGTCGGCCGCGGTAAAAACTGCTTATCCTAGCGAACGACTCAAGTGCCGGCCACTCGAACCCATTCGCACTTTTTCTCCTTACCTATAAGTCTGCATTCCAAATTAAAGTGATAAGGTGCCTTGTAAGTAACTCTACTCGGTTACGACGGCCAGGTGTCGGATGGCTAACGACTCTCTGTCCCGTAGGTACGAGCGACACCGCAGACGATACGACTTTTTAATAGGCCCTAAAGATGGACGCATGAATAGGTAACGTGAGATCCGACATCGTTCCACTCGGAAAACATAAACATTTTGTCCGCACTTATCGTCCGTGTGTATCCGGACGATAAATTTGGTATTACATACATATGTACATAGGACTATATGACACACGGCCGTTTTTTTTAAATAAATCAAGCGCCAAGCGGGCAGGCGGTTCACGTATGTGTCTACGCTCACCTATGGACAACCGCAACACCGGAGGGCGTTGACGAATGAGTATGTTTTCTTCACGTCTGCTCCTAAAATAGACAGACCACTTAAAAGGCCTATGTTGTTGGTGGTGACACAGTCATCGCTACCGCTCGTAGCGCACTCTTCGCGCGAGATGTTTGGTAAATTTAACTCAATTGTTCAAAGCTCAGTATCTTCACTATATATGTATATTGAAATAGGGTCGCCTTCTGACTGTGCAACAGAATAACATGCACGTTGCAATTTATTGTGTGACCAAAGTTTATTTACTTAATGTATTCAACACGGGAAATAATATTTGGTAAATTATGATTGAATAATTTAAAGTTTTGCAAAGAAAAAGTAACAGCAAAGATGAAATTTCTTAAAGATGTTATTTTTGTTATGATGCTACATTAAATACAGGCATTAAATTAAGTTGGAAGTTTTAGAATCAACGTGTTAAGCAAAATAATTAAAAATACGTTAGACGTCCAAAATAAAACAAGCAATGTTAAAATAATGTAACGCATTCAACTCTATGATGTACATAAAATTGAAAAAAAAAAAACTTTCGGTGCAATCTAAACTGACCTCCAATCATAAATGTTATCTGAATAAAAAATAACTGTAAAATAAGCGTACATACTCTATGGTGCGACCTAAAATTTTTAAAAAAGAAATTTCAGCACGTAATGGAGCTACGTATGTATAAACTTAAAAATATGTAATAGACTCTACGGTGCGAACTAAAGTTTCTTAACCTAAAAAAAAGTAACTTTAAAATGTGACTATATTCTATGGTGCGAACTAAATTTAAAAAATAAATGACAGATCGTTCGGTAATGTGCAATATAATCATTGTCTCCTGACCTTGGGTTCGTTATCCAGGTTGCAGCGCGGTGAGGCGCCGCCGAGGTACCCACAGGGCATCAGAGTCACCATGTTCCCGGGCCGTTCATAACGTTCCGATCACTCACGTGTCACTTTGACAGGGCGTGAAAGTCTATCTGTCATTTACTGTCTTTAATTTTTTTTAAACCCGCGACGTCTTTGATTCGTACGTTTGCATCATTATTCCACGGTTCACTGTACCTAGGAAAGAGTTTTTTTTTTTTTAAATTGGATGTCTTATAACTTAATCAGCTTATTTTATGGTCTCAGGAGAAGTGAAATCACTCAGGAAATTGACTGATAACATTATGTAGACTGACTGATTGGCCCGTTGGCTCAGTGAGCAGTGACCCTCCGTACTGGGTTGTGGGTTTGATTCTCGCCTCGAGTCTGATATTGTTACGTATATTTATACAAATACACCTAACAGACTTTTTAAGTTGCTTTACATTCAAGTTTTTGTTCATTGACGTAGATCTTGACTACATATTGTCTATTTTTAGTCAAATAATAATTTATATCAATTATAGAACTCTGATAATCTGATAAGAAAGTACATATAATTAAGTTTATAACTTTATTAGTATTTTAGGTGATCAATTATAATATTCATATTCATATATTCTAATGTTCCGATGCGCTGTCTGTGTGTTGTATGTCATTTTTAATTTATTTTGGTTAAAAATTTAATACGACTTAGTTTAGTCGGGCTTCATTATACTAGCGTTCCACCCCTGTTTCGCACGGTAAACTCCAGTCACTTTGTATCGATATAAAAAAAGATTATATACTGACTTGAAAAATATTCTTAGCGTTCTTTCTTAAATAAAAATTGTCTTTTTAATACACACTAATGGAAAGGCCATAAGATGATAACTTGATAAGCATAACGAATTGGCGCCAGTAAGATATTTCATACGTCTTTGTACAGTATATTGTTACAAGTATATTATGGTTATTATATAAATCGCAAAAAAAACTAGAAATTTTTCTTTCGATTCACTTGGCTAATCATCCTATGGCTTTTAGATAAAGTATACTTACATGTAAAACTTGTTAATTGCAGCAAAAGGTTTTAAGACAATCTTTCAATTTTTTTTGCGTCTTCTACATTAAATATTTTAAATTAATCTTTAAAATGTAACGCAAGTAATCTTTATACCGTGATCCGTGATCAAACAAAGCAATAACAGTAAAACTAGGTACGGAAATGTCTCTTCTTTCTAGCGGTATCCCGGTCTAGTACCAGGGTCCGCTAAAATTGCAAACGGTGTGTCTGTGGGGCCAGCTAAGATGATGATGCCATCCCCAGAACCCGCACAAAATCTGTACAATCTCACGACTAATATCATTTGGTGACATTAATCGGGAACCACCGTTTTACGTGCCTTACAAAACACGGAGAGGGTTGGTCACCCATCTACCATCCGGCCGCGGTAAGGACTGCTTAACCTACCGGCCGACTCAAAGGCCGACCACTGAATAGCTTACGACCTCCTCGATGTACGGAAATGTAGTAAAAACAATATTTTCAAACGTAAAGTATTCTATAATGCTTTGAATTACGAGTTGTTCAACAAACTCATGTAACATTCCTAATGTTTACTTTTTTACACAAATAAAGCACTTCGTTTTTATAACATTGTAATTAAACACCAAACTAATCATTCCATTAGATTAAACGATCGAATTATTCGCACCCGTTTCTTTCTTCCTGCCTTTTTTATTTTCTTCTTGTTAATGTCCTGGTTATGACATACAAAAACAATGCCAGCAACGCATCCGCGAACCTTATGACAGTGCAGTTGTTCTTGGGTGTCTCTGTTCTCCATTTGCCCCCCTTGGTTTATATATAAAAAAGTCGTCATACATTAGCTAGTTGTAAAATAGACTCCTATAACATTCTTAACTTTTACTTGTGCGCGTGTTTATGTGTGTATGTGTATTGTGTGTGCGTGTGCGTGTACAAAAACGAGTAAACATTAGGAATGTATCCAAAAAAGCACTATCAATTACCAAACTAATCATTCGATTAGATTAAACGATCGATCCACCGACATCCGTTACGAATTTCACGCCACAGCGGACGAATCATCACGCTCGGCCGGCCGCTAGCGGGCGGCTCTAAGTCATCGTGCTGCATTGGAGACGAAAAAAAAATAAAAACAAAAGACCTCACACAAAAAAAATAATGCCGAAAAAATCTACACTGTGGGACCACCCACGCGGTTTTGAAGTTGCTTAGCTACAAGTTGTGATACGTGATTTCGTTCACGTTGGAGTCAATGATTTTGATCACTTTCGAAGGTTTTATTTATTTGCGGAACCCTAAAAAATTGTAAAGTAGCCTCTGACGTTAGTTGTAACAACAGATCTCTACCAGTAAACGTCTCGTCCTTAATCGGTCCAGCCGACAAAGACAGACACAACGATGTTTTTTAATAAAAGAAATCTACAACTATATCACCTATTCTAATCCCTGATTTGGTAGATGTGATTGTTGTTTTATTATATTCACACATATAGTATGTTATTTTATATTAATTCTGCGTATACTGTAATTTGTAAGGAACCAAATAAAGTCTCGAGACCCAGATGTAGGTTTTATGGTTCGCCTTCACTGCCAATGTTCCCTCCCCCGCCCAACCAAAGGTTCCTACAAGAGCAGCTATTGCTATCCTGTCTAATAGAGAACTTATATTAGCTCTTGACAAGCCAAGGTCTTTAAAAGGCTATAAAGCGATTTCGCTGATATACCTCTCGCTTCCACAAGCTTAGATGAAATAAAAAGTGTGTCTGTTAGACTCCGACGCACGACCGAAGTACTCTTTACATTACGCGTGACGTCTCATTTTACTCCTAAATAAATTTTCATAGGCGGGGCTTAAATATGAAAATCGATTTTTAAGAAGCAAACTCCAAAAAATACCCCAAAAGTCCACTCGCTCGGACCACCCACGGTCTTCGAAGTTCCATCGTGGAACGGAACGTGTTCATCAAGTTGTCAAATTGAATTTGACATAATCGAGTATGGGTTTTTATCGGTGCTTTTTTAACTAGCTTCTGTGGCATTGCTGCGAGTTAATCATTCGAAATTAGCGCGAATATTTCTCTGATGACAAATACTTAGTGTACAATTTAAAATGTCAATATTTCAGAGATAACAAGTTACTCTCAACTGTCAATCATATATATGTTATGTGATTTTGTAGAATAGATCGCTTTTTTTATTTTTATATAATAAATAAAAAAAATTGTAGATTGACATTCTAATCAACCTAAAAAATCTTTATTTAATATACTTTTAAAAGGTAGTTTTTAGTAACAAAATTACAACCTGACTGCCCCGTTGGCAGGGACCATTCCGCTTCTGGGGTTGTGGCTGGTTTTCCGCCTCGACTCTAGGTGTATTATCTATACGCATGGTATTCAAGTATTTCTACCAAAAAAAAATATATTTGTGTATAACAGGCGTCTATTACCTATAACACAACCATTAAGTTGTCTGCCTTAGCAACAGACGTCCGTGTGTCATATAGTCCTATATATTTATATGTTATGTTACATATATACATCTATGTGAAAACTTTCGAATAATATTTTTTTAATTTTATGGATTTTGCCCAATTAGTGACTGCTCATTGTATAATTTTAAATATTTATTATAGATCTTATCGATTATTTAATACCGATAAGGAGTCGTAATCAGATCTATTTTTGGGCGGATGTAATAAACCTGGTCAATAAACGTATATAACGCACTAAATCGCAAAAATTGCATATGGAGTGAGTAACCAAGTAAACTCTAGACGGAGATTGGAGGGCTGTAAGACATAATTTATTTTAGGAAGGATGAAATCTTAGGACCTGAGTTGAGTCTCATGTACATATATTACTCTGATGTAATGTCCTAGACGCTTACCATTCCCCAGAACTTTAGTCAGATGCTCTAAAGCTTCCCAAACAATACATGAACCTTGCATATTTTTACGACTAATTTTGTTATTTTAACTTTGTAAAACAACTATTACAAACTTAAATTTTATGAGATTTTCTTTAGCCAGCCATTATAAAAGGAAGCCGCAAATTTTGGAATCTCAATTTTGACTATGACTCAAAGTTAAACCTAAAGTTTGTGCTGCCAAAAATGTATTAATACTGAATAATTTATTTATTTCATACATTTGTTACTCTGTTTTCTATTTACCTTCTTCTTTTTAAATTTTAAAAAGGAATTCATAGTTGTATTCAAAACGGGACTTCTGTTTTTAACATTTCAAAAAAGGAACACGTCAGCCCGTATTACTTATGCGTTCGAAAATTTAAATTTGGAATATAGAGAGAGTTAAAACGACGTTAACGTTCCTTTCCACGCTACCACGTATAAAGTGGGATAGTTTAGATCAGGTGAGTGTGGAACTACGGGGGGTTACGGTAGCGTACTCTGCGCCGCGTGACGCGGAAACTTTTAGAGGGTGGCCACATATTTTAAAATCAAGTCTCAAAATAACTTCAAAAGATGTTATCAGATTTCGCTCAAAATAATTTTCCTAGTGAGTTTGTAGCACGTCTAATTTAATTTACGATCTACAATTATCCTTAAATATTTTGTTTCTGTTAAGTCTTATAAGTTATTATTCTTTACCTCATTCTAGTATGAAAGTATTGTTTGTTTGTCAAGACTGATTTTTAAGGTAGCGTGTTCGAGCCAGTCAACAACGATACTTAAAGTATGATAATATCTAGTCAAAATAAAAAAATGTGTCCTCAAATATTAAAACCGAGGGCGACCCTACCGCAGCTATATTGAACACACCTGACCCGCGGCGGGGGGTCGCATCACTACAACAACCACTTAATGCTACTTATATAATGGTTTTTATGTCTTTTCCGACTATTAATTAATGATTAATTATGAGTTTCCTCGTCTTATGTGTGAGAACGTAAAAACGAATACTGAAACAAAAAATGACCTTTTGATTTTGGAATATTTAAGCTATGGCTTAGTGGAACATAGCCAGAGGAGAAGGTACGGTAACGGTGTCGCGAGAATGGTTTTTTCCTATTTCAAAAACGCACAACCCGCACAAGTTTTCCCTTAAAAAGCAAAGATTATTTGCCATAAAGGTGGGTAGAGGGTACTCTGTACACAATTTTAACCGGCCTTTAAATAAATTAAGTATCTATTAAAATAAATAAAAGTGGCTAAGAGCGCGTCAAGGCATGCTTATAGTATTGAAGGATTCCGTATCTGATGTGTGATAAAGGTGTTTGTCACATATCAATAGAGTAAATAGCTACATCCTAGGTAAGCGCATCGCAACCTAGACTGCGTCAACACTTAATAACATCTGTGTGATTGCGGTCAAGGGCCTATCTTGCATAACAAAAAAAACCTCAAAATTTGTCCGATTTCTCTCAAACTAATTTTCCTAATAGTGTTTAGCAAGTCCTATTAATATGGACGATTTCAAGTCTTTACATCTAATAGTCTTGAGATCCTAGGGGGATCATCTTGCGGGTGGACGGATGGACAGAGCGGAACTATAGGGGTTCCTTGTAATTCTACGGAACTCTAAAAACCCATAATGGCAATTGCAGACGGGCGCTCCGGCACATTCCGCGGGACTTGTTTCATAACGCCGGGATCGTTATGAGCGTTGGAAATTATTTAACGGACCCAATGTCGCATTACGGGGCGAAACCGGTTACGGCTGAAGTTATGGTCGGTTCGGTCGTGGGTAATTTTTATATATGAATAAAGAAAATTTATTTATCAAGTACAGTTGGTTTCAATACTTATAAAAGGTTCCATAGGAATAAAGAATTTTTGACATTGAATATTAATGCTTAAATAATTAAAAAAAAAAGGAAATTTGAATAAGGTCGCCCTCCAACGCGGTGGCGCGACGAACTTGGAAAGTTTGAAAGAGATTGGATGGTAGGTATTGGAAAAGATCAGACGCAGCTGGGAATCGGAAGGGACTTTTGCCCAGCAATGGAAGAAAATGGGTTAATTTTAAAGAAGTTGGAAATTTTTCAATTACGAGTTTTAAAAAAAAGTAATATAATAGTTTATAAAATCTAAAAGGGCGAGTCTCATTTTCCAAAGGATTCTTTTTCGTTTGTTTGCCAAATGGTGCCCAGCCCAGTTGAATCCTCCTCTTGGCCTCCTCCTCGAAGCTGTTCTTGCCTAATCGCAGAATCTGCCCAAGGTACGTGTACTCGATTTGGTGGTCATCTTGGATCTAAGTTTTTTTATCATGACCTTGGTTTTATGCAGGCTAACTTTCAGACCTATAGGCTGATACTAGGCTCGTCAGAATCAGTTGCAGCTCCTCCAGCGATTCCACCATCAAGACTATAACGTCTGCGAAACGCAAATGTGAGATGTACTCGTCGTTTATGCCCTTACCTTTCCAGTCCAGCGTCTTAAACATATCCTTCAGCGCGCTTGTCAACAGTTTCGGGGATATGATCATCCCCCCTATCTCGCACCACGTAGCAGGATAAGTTCAGACTGCTGGTTCTGTACTTGGAAATTCATAGTGGCCGACCTTAACAATTCCACATAATGCAAGTCTTCTAGGCAACCCTGTAAGGATTCCAGGTTTCGATGGAATTGAGATTGAGATGGAAAACACAGGGCCGATTATACTCTTAGGACTTCTGTATAATCTGCCTCACTGTGGAAGTGGTTTATGATGCCATATCCTCCTCGAAACCCGGCCTGTTCCG
>JANCMC010000010.1:378970-391685 GCA_024363005.1 Charaxes varanes
TCATTTTCACATTTTAGCAAGATTGAACAACCATTGATTTATTTTATTTTTTATAATTATAGACTAGTGAACCTCACCGCCGGAATTTTGGCTTGTCTATCATTACTAACCAATTAAGCAACCTCCTTCACGTTTTTTACATAAAATGCGATATTGACCTAATGTTTTATGAAATGATAATTCTACATGTTGCTTCAGTGAAAACGTCTAGTATGAACAACATCTATTTGAAGTATTTTGATGTAACATATAAATCTGTGTATTTATTTTATGATTATTTTAAATAATCTTTTCATTTCTTCCTTCTTTCTTTTCGTTTATGGATTTCCTAGAATTAAAAGGCATAAAATAATACAAGCAAAAGCCAAAATGGTTCAATGGACAATCTATATTCAGACTATAGTCAGATTAATATATATATATATTAATCTGACTGATTTATAATATAAATTGCTAAAGAAATTTCAGTTCTCGTACTTTGTACACACATTTACATTCTTAATTAATTGTATCTACTCTTTGATTACAGGAAAAGGATGAACAATATCCTGTCGCTCCTTGGCTGATTGCACTGTTCATATTTGTGGTGTGCGGCTCCGCTGTCTTCCAAATAATCCAATCCATTAGATTGGCCTAAACCCTGTGATCCTACTGACTGGACATTTCTAGAAATAATCCCAACTTGTGGCATACTTTTGTCTCTTTCATTACCCATACTCAGAGAGCCAGATGTAAATAACTAAACTGTGTCACCTTCAAACATAAATTTTTGAGTATTAGAGTTCAGATATTTTTTTATAAATTCAAATTTATGCCACGGAGTCGTAATAAAAACAACATCACCTTGGAACAATTAAATATTTTGTACTGAACAGCGAAGTGTTTGATATTTTCAAGGATTCTGCGCATATTCCCTGTGTAGCTTTTATAGCGTACATTGTAACTTCTTTAGTATAAGCGCAGGTTTCTATAATCTCTAAACATGTATGTAATATATTCTTGTATAATATGTAGTAAACACTGGCTAGAGGTACACTGTCAGACTTTTAGTCATGAACTAATTAAAAAAATCCAAAGTTATTCTCCTCTTAAATGACAAGCACAATAAAAGTCGTTATTCAATAATCTTTTGTAGTTAGAAATTTTGTTTAAATAATACTCTAGTAAGAAAATATCATTTAATAAGTTTCTCCACTTTGGATTTGGTACTGAATATGTTTTTATTTCATTTTCTTTAATAAATAACTTTCCCTTTCGAGCTAATATTGAATTGTTGTATATTAACTTTTTCAAATTAAGATTTATTAATTTCTAATAATTGTTATTGAATAACTTTTTCGAGCTATAAATTGTTATTGAATGACTTTTTCGAATATAAATTGTTCATAGCAATAAAGGCCTTTGAGTGAACATCTAGCCCTATATTAAGATGTAATCATGCATTTTGATGTTTTATTGAATTTTCATTCCTGAATTATTGTTTTAAGACCAATTTGTGAAAGACGCACAAGCGATAACTTTCCTCAGCAAAGTTATTTGTGGATTTATTTTAAATGAATTTAGTAGAATTTTAATTTTTTTAAATGAAATGTGTGATGATTTTATCCGCTCCAATAATTAAACTATGAAATTATCTGTCGGTACTATTTTTTACTTTAAATGTAATTTATTTGATTAATTACAGTATATTTGTCATTTTTTGTGTTTTATTAAATCTATATCTATGGCTATGAAAAGAATACCTATTTCCTTAGGTCACTCGATAACGTAAATAAAACAAAAATATTATTTTATTATTCGTTTATTCATATCTTGAAAGCATCTCTTAAACAATACTTTTTCTATTTAGTTTTTGAGAGCGTCAGACTTAATACAATTTAATTTTATACAATATTAAAAACTATATGGTACAAAAACATTTACAATAGTATAATAATTGTCATGTGATATGTGATATTTAGAAATACAGCCCAGCTTATTCATTGAAGAAATATAAAAAATCAGGCGTTAATTAACGGAAATTTATTACAAGCTGGAAAACTAAATTATTCTTATTTGCGAATTTATGCAAAGTAATATTGGTTAAAACACAATGGAATATGATTATTGTTGTATATGCGCTTCCGCCACGTTTATGAAAAAGAAGGCAATAGGAATATTCCGGTAATATTTGCATGAAAAAATAAAAAACTCCGATAATCGTACTTCAAAAAGTTCTCTCTTCCGAATCTAAGGAACGAATTTGCCAACTTTAAATCCGAATTTTAACTAGACGGGCTTTATTTCTACGAAGTATAGATTTATAGTAAAAAGTACAATAAAATTGAGCACCTTTCTAGCACCGATTTTGGCCATTTTCTTTAAACTGGAATTAATATTTGTCCTATCTTTAAATTGTCACATTTGCTCTATCATCTGTAACTTGACGAGTTTAAAGTGTTGCTCTTTTTTAATTTACTTAAAAATATGTTCTTGGTTGCACTTATTACTGCACTATGAAGTAACAATATGAAGTGAATTTATTGAGTATAAACGGTTTAAGACTTGCACTGATATTTACTATATTTATCAATATTTTGTATCGTATACAGACTTCACGACCAAATCAAATGTAACTTACTGCAAAAAGGTCAAGAAAATAGTAAAAACATTAAGATTATAATTTTTAATCTAATTTCTTTAGTTGGGATTTTATATGACAGTGATGCTGACGTCTGTTATACTTTTCAATACAATGTATCTTTTTGTATTTAAATTTTATGAGAGGTGCTTTTGCAACTTAATGTGTTATAAAGGTGTTTATTACAGACATGGTAAACTTTATAGTTAACAAACATTAATCTAAATATATAATAGGAATTAATAATATTATCATCGCCTCAAGTGTTCAGAACATTATTTAATAATTCATTAATACATCCAAAAATACAAGAACAATGTTTTGGACGTTTTTGTAGAATATTTAGGCATAAAATGGCTATCAAGGTTTATTATATTAAGCCTCAAAATACTTAATACATAAAATATAAAATTTTTAGGATTTCAAAATGTGGCCTTTTTCCACAATAAGTTTGCGTCTAAAACTTAAAAAAACAATTGTTCGTTCTATTCTCACATGTGAGGTATTTCTAAAATGTCGACGTTAAAATGAAGAAAAAAAAACGTTCTTCCCACAACGAACAGCCTCTGATTTTTAATTATCATCTATATAATATGACACATCGTTAATTAACACATCTTATAACAATAAGTAAAAATAAAGCGACGAAGAGGCGATATCTGTAAAGAATGTGACTACTTATATAATTTGTGACTTTCGTGCGTGTTTTAAATTTGCATTATTATAATACAACTTAATCTATTTTAACGTATCGTAAATGGCCTCGTTGGGATATGTACCATTCAAATGGATACTATTGCTAAAACTCACAGAGTTATCTTTGCTAAGATGAACCTCAGTATTTTCTATGCTTCGACTCTCAACCGGATAGTCGTCCATGTTGCTAGTGATCTCTAGTCTAATAGCGTGGATTTTTGGTTCCGCGCTAGTATTTTTAACGCGCTCCCACGAATCAATGGCTATAGACACGTCATTTTTACTTCCCGTCTCGTCGTACTCACTGGACGCGAGACTCGAATTGTCTAAATCGAAGTCCGTCGTTTTCTCTATAACCACAACTTCGATGTGCCTGAAAGCGTTGTCCTGATTTACAATCATTTGTCTCGCTCTCTCATCGTTGCGGTTTATTACCTCCTTCTTTACATTACATATCACAGGGTCCGTCGCGAGTACGTCCACGTTGTAGTCGTAGGTGTCCTCTTCACTAGGTTTGTTACCGTTAGGTGTACATATCTCCGCGTATATGTTATCGGAATTAGAGTCTGCGTCTATCTTCTCCTCCTCTACGTGCACAGCATCTGCTACTTGACCATATGGTAAATCTTCAATAACAGGTAACTTTCGTTTTTGAATTGAAGATATGGAGCGTCGAAGCTTCTTCTGTATTTGCGGCTCTTCCTCCGATATGTCGACAGGAGCTGCATCTTCTATTTCAGATTTGGGAGTGGGCGCTCTCGGTTTGTCTATTTTCTTCCTAAAGTTTACAAGTTTTTCGCTCGAATCATTCGTACGTTCAGTCTTAGTTGGCATGCTATTGCTGTTGCTTCCTTCCTTTTTGTCACTAGGTTTTTTGGGATGCAATAAATTTGAGGTAGACTTGCTGAGTACCCTTTTAGTTTTCACGTGAAATTCTGAACATAATTTTTCAGTTATAAATGAATGCTGCTTATAATTAATTTCAAAGTCGCTATCATTGTATAAAGAGCCAGCTCCAAACATGTTGATGTCTTCGCAGCTTTGAATTTGGTTATACGATTCAGACTTAACCATCGCTTTTTCGGGTATTAAGTCTGGTTGAATCCTTTGCCTCCTCTCAAGATTTGTAGAGGATTTAGTTGCTGATGACTTTTTGAGCATATTTTCATCAAGTGATTTCAATTTTCTCCCGGAACTCGAATCGCTTTCCATTGAACCGCAATAGTTTATTTGATCCACACTTAGATTCTTGCGTCCATGTTTCATGTTTATTCCACTGTCTTCTTCTTCTGTACAAGAACTATCTGGCATGCCTGTTTGTACTGAAACAGATTTTGTCAGAACTGGTTTTTTATGACTGGAACTACATTGACTAGTTCCCATCTCAGAAGAAGAGGTTGTGAGACTTTTGTAGGAGTGAGTCTTTTCGGCTGTTCCATCGTTCTTTCTAAACGCACCAAACCTGTCTTCAATTAGTTTAGCCATATCTTGATATCTTTCAATCGAACTATGCTTTTCGCCTAAGGGATCGAAGGGATCCTTGATGTCCCTATACTTTTCACCATTTTCAATAGCTGTTATTTTATCGTCCAGCTTTTCGGTGCTCTTTAAGAGTTTCAAATTTTTGAACCATTTGGTTTTCTTCTGTCCGGAGTCCTCTCTAAAAACGTGCATTTTGTCGTTAGAGAACTGTTCGGACTCGACTTTCTCTTCGCTCTTATCGTCTTTCCCTTCATCATCGCTATAGACATCGTAGTTCATGTGCTCGAGTTCGTTTTTACTTAGAAATATGATAGAGCCTTCAGTTTCATCCGGGATATCTTTGAGTACTTTATCGCTTTTGCCGAAAAGCCTGGACGGATCTAGTTTTAGGCCTTGCAGTGTGAATTTCTTCTCTTTCTCGAACTTTACCGGTTCGTGTTCTTCTTTTATGAGGTCTTCGACCGTCTTCGCTTTGCTCACGACCGTCGAGTTTGCGTAGGAGATCTGTCTGATCCAGTTGTCAACGTTCAGTTGACAGAAGGTTAGAGCTTTTTGGAGGCGGGCGGAGAGGAACATTCTCTTCTCGCTTTCGAAGCCGAGTTGCGTCCTGCGTATCTTGATGTTGCTGTTCAGCGGTAGGAGTTGCAGGGTTTCCTTTGCGTGGTAGCGGGGGTCCACTTGCTTGGTGGGGCTGGAAGGTAGCGAGTTGTATTCTGGGAGAGTACACATCACCAGTACCGGCTCGGTGATGGCCGCCCGCAGCAGAAGATCATCTATAAATGAAAGTTTTGAAATGTATTTTTGGATTTACCTTGGTATTCTTATGATATAGAAGTAGTTTTTCACTGCCTGAAACTTAGCTAGATCAATGAATTGCCCCCGAAACCGCCTCCATACTAAATTTCATGAAATTCGTTCAAGACGTTTCCGAAATTCAGGTTACCTATAACACAGGTATTAAGGTAAATATGTATAACTTATGAACACGACCGTGTGCTTCTATGTATTTATTTATGTTTTGTATTTAAACGGTAATAAACCTCCTGTCTGTAATTTCTAAATCTGTATGTACATGCTTTCTTAAAGTCTACAGTGTTAACTTAAATTTGATTTATTTCTAATAGATGTATAAGGACTGTCAATATGAAATTATTTATTATCATAAACGGATTAAATAACATAACTAAGTATGATATATCGTATCGCAACCATTACAAAGGGCTAAAATTAAACGATAGAACAGGTCTATCCGGTCAGCAAACCTAGCGTAGCCGGGTTATTTATAGAACCATCTCGGCGTGCCGACATCGCAAATATTATCGATATTTTATCGACAATATCGATAAAACGCGCCTAGTCATGTAAGGTTATACTTACAAATTATTGAAATGAAAAAAAAGAATAAGTACCAATTCGATTACATATCTTCTCACGCCTAGTTGAACATAGAATAAGCAATTTATAAACTGCTATTTAATAACAAGTTTACAATCCATGTAGTTAAGCAATACACGATTTTTATATCATTATTAATCAAAAGTTAATTAAAGTACATCAGCACTTTTATATCTTGAGCCATGTAATGGAAAACAAGTTTTATAAATAGAACTAATCTTATTTTATTTCTGAAATGAAACTTCTTTGCATGCAAAATAAAGCGAAAACTTCCGAAAATTAAGTAGGTCGTCTTAGATGGTTGGTAGATGTAAAGCCTTGGTGATTGCAGTATGACAGAAAGAATCACCGCACTATATAATTATTTAATATGTACAATCCATTTTACAGGTAATAAGAGTAGAGGTAGGGTGGGCATTCTCTCGTCTCATCTAAATACGCATTAAAAAACATCTACTCATACGAACTAACCTTAAATTGAAATATGTATAAGACTGTATAACTTTTACTTCATCTTCAAAACAAACAAAAAAGCTTTATTTGGCGATAATTCGCCACAAACCATCCGAATTATTTTGTACAAATCTTGAGTATAAAAGGAAATTTTATTAAAAATAAATGCGTCACAAGACCCAAGTAATAACTTGTACCGTTGTAAACAATACTGTATACACTTTAGGTAAAGGAAATGCGACCAGAGATGGGCGATTGCCGAGCTAAGAAAGAAAAGAGTCGCGAAGTTTATGCGCGTGGCGACGTCACCACACAGCAAGCGCAGTTTTATATGGATCATTACCTCAATGGTATTAAAATATCCGTCCGTGTTTCAGAAGGCAAAAAGGGCCTTAAAACAATGGTTTCGATTAATGTGACTGAGTGGTATTAGTCACGAGATTGTGAGGGTCCCGGGGATGATGTTAGACTGCAGTCTGTCATAGTAACTCAGCCACATCGTCTGTGACCCAGTTCCTAAAGCTGGATCAACACTAGGAAGATGTTACCTCCGACATCGTGAGCCATTTCTATAGGGACTGTGCCAGCCAGCAATCTCACTCTAGCTGGCAGTTTCCATAGGCTGAGTAAGTGTGGCAGGCGGTGAGCTCTGGACGCGATCTCTGGTGGTACTGGCGCTGAGGAAGGGGTCTCATCCCACTCCGCTGGAGACAACTCCTCGGGACAAACCTCGTACATCTCCCCCTTGGTGTTGATTGGCACGAACAGTTCCTGGAATGAAGAAAAAGGATCTGGTAAGCCTTTTTTTGTTTCACCGACTTCAAAAAAAGCGGGTTCGAAATCGATTGTATTTTTCTGGTATGTATGTCACGCGATTACTCCGCTATTTTTCAGTTGATTTCGATGATTCTTTTTAGTTTGGTAGATAATATTTCAGAGGTGGTCCCATATAAATGTTATCGGGATCGGTTGAACGGTTTTTGAGAAATGAAAGAAACTAGAAATTGATATACATCGATGATATCTTCGTTTACTTTCCACTAAAAAATAATTCTATGACCTTACAAAAGTTGACTATAATATAATCTATGTAATGCGGGTGTAAAAACACTTGTGTGGCCAACGACTAGCTCAATATTAACCTAAATAGAGCTGGTACAATGGTGTAACTTTATCTGATGCCAATACAAGTTCATTACTTAACCGATTGTAGGCAATAGGGCTGTCTCTGACTTGCCTTTGGAACTTTAACAGGCTTTAATTTGGCACATTGCATAGTCTAATATAGGTCGACTAGGAGATAGACTTGTCTCTTTTCTATATCTTCTATTATTCTTTGTTAAGGCAAATTTTAAATAGGCGAAGTAGAACTGCCTCTGACTTACCTTTCGAACTTTAAAATAAGACAGATTCCAAAGTCATTAAAACTTTAAAAGAAGGCATAGGTATGCTGATACATAATAGTTAAATTGAGTAATTAGACTAATTGTTGTCTTAGAAATGCGGATAATCGAAAATCTTAATAACCGAATGTATGAAAAAAGGCCGTGTTTTCCTATGGGTCACACATCTATCATCCGGCCGTGGTAAGAACTACTTAACCGACGATCGACTCAAATCCCGGCCACTGATTTACGTACGACGTTCTCTAAAGGTCTTTGAAAAGTAATTTAATTTGTTCAAGGATAGCGACAACCCTAACTCACGCTACCAGTGTGTTATTAAAAAGGTTAGAAAAAGTTGATCTTGTATGCGAAATAGTTTCAGTTCGACTTCACGCCCATTTATCATCTGCATCGACAGTTTAATCTTAATTCTAATTCAAATTCAAACGGTTTATTTAAATTTAGGAGCTCAAATGGCTCAACTTGAAAACTGAAAGGCGCTAAGTTCAAATTCCGATCTTTATACATTATTTTTTTTAAAAAAAGGTCTATAGGAAGTAGCTTTATATATATAGCTAAGTAGATCATAGTCTAAGATCCCAAGTAAGATCGACCTTCTCTGATCTTTTTACCGGATGAGTGATATTTTATTAAATAAAATATGTTTATGAATGTGCACCAAAAGGGTTGCCATAGAATATATGTTCATGGTTTATTACAATTTTATAAAGTAATTATTTTTTTAAATTTCACTGTCGTGTTTACCAAAAGAACTTAATTCCAATCGAAATTACACACACAATATGCAATGTATGGGTTAGCACTTCCTGGACCAATTACCCGGTTGTCGCGTTAAACAAAGAAGTTAAATAGACGTTAACTTCGTTATAAAAGAGTTTTTAGTAAAATAAAATTGTCTGCAAAAAATAAAATAATTGACATTTCAATATCAATCAACAATTACTTTTCTTGTTGTCAATTAATAAAAGACTCGAGACGTCTAAAAGACTAAATAAAATAGAAAAGCTAGATATAAGGCAATTAATTGCACGCGAAGAAATTTATATGGAGACGGATTTAACAGACACTATATTTAAGCCGTATAAATGGCTTCACAAAACTGAAGTCTTCAATCAAAAGAAAGAGCAGGTCCCGGCCGAATGGCTTGAAACCAACGCGGACATTATCGTCCTACTCTTCACAGCAAATGGAATAGACAAGGACGGAATCATAGAGAAGTTCTACGAAATTTACGAGAACGTTAAATTTGTAAACATACCTATCGAAGTTATATATATACCATTAGATGACACTGAAGAAGAGATGAAGAAGTCTTACGAGAGGCAGGCGAATTGGTTCACCCTCAAATTTCAGGATCCAATGATATCCGTTCTCAAATATATGTATAATATAACCTGTATCCCACATTTGGTTGTGATGAGATACGATGGGACTATAGTTTCCATGCATGGGATACTTGATCTAGAAGAGTATGGCAAAGACGCAGTCATCAGTTGGCTATCAGACACTGCGTCTACCAAAAAACATAGAACATTCAGCAAGGAGTTGGCTTCGTATGGAGAGAATTGGCAGTACATGAACGTGGATCAAAGGAAGAGCAGCAAGGAAGTATACCAGAGGAAGTTTAGCGTCGGCGTGGAGGAGTTAAAAAAGTAATTGTCCGATTAATACTTCTGCAATACCTTCTCTACACTCTCACACAAGTCATGCAGTCAGGTCGACGGACGATCGCGATCACGAGTGACGAGCGAAGGATAGCGAGACAGAGCGAGTGTACCTGTACACTCTCGTTGTAGAGGCGGTATAGACGATATTATTATCATTTGTAGTTAAAGTAACTACGGCCTATTTTGACTCACGTGTACATATATCGGAATTTCCCGAGATTGGCTACATCAAAACGGTACTGGAAGACAGTGGGTACAATTGGAGGCAATGTTTTCGTCAGGTACAAGGACTATTGATACAGAGTCCTGGTGAGCACAGAAAGATCGCCTACCTTTTTAACGTATATCCATGAAGTTACGGACAAAATAAGTTCTTTGCTACGTCGAAGATATAGCATCCAGACGGAAAGATCCTCTTGGAAAAATATGAAAAATACTGCGATCACCTAAGGACAGTGAACCACTAGCAACACCCGGAGTGTACATGAAACCTCGTGATAGTAGCTCAAATTACATCGGGGAAACTCGTCGCAATATCCGTACTAGAATATCGGCGTACATAAGCAGCCTAAGGAACATGGAAATATATGGTTCGGAAGTGGCGAGGTACATACATAACACAGGCATAAAACACTATATCCGTTTTGACAAAGTTTCCGTGTTGTCTAGGGAAAAATATCTAGGGTAATCATGCAATTTGAGGACTTTTCCCAAAAATGCATAATTTTGTTATTTTTTTCTGGAAGTTGTTGTTTGCACTCCAATGAGTGAAATTCCGTCGGGGGAGGCTGTCTTTTTTATGCTAAATATAATACAGGATTTTGGAGGATTTCGACGTTAATGTTAACAGTTATATGCATAGACACAAATACATGCATTTCTGTGTTAGAACCAAAAAAAATGGCCGAGAAGCGATCGCCATGTTGAAACAAAACAAAAATTAACCGCGAAACGGCCAGATCGGCCCGTCCGCTTCTAACCTATCCGCAACAGTTACGTTTCGCGCAGAATGTCAGCCTCCCCCGATATCGCTCATTCCGCTCTGTTCCGCCGCGACAACGCTTCGTAGCGAGCTCATGAGGAACGACTCCTAGTCGGGCAATCTAAAAAGTCGTTGTTATATTAAGATTCCGCTCACGAGTCTAAGTTTCAAAAAAATACCATTTGATTATTTTATTAAATGTTCTTTAGAAATAATACTTGTTGTTTTTTATTATTAATTCCTTATCTAATTTCTTGCTCCTTCCTATAATAAATAATAGGTGTATATATCCTTCCGACTTCTTAGGATAGTTATTGCATAAGTATGCTTCTTTGCTAACTTCGGTAAAAGAAATGTATATAGTTAATATTGAGATTTTCCTCTAAACATATAGTTCACATAACGGACACTAAGTGACCCACCACCCCATAAGCTCGCCATATATGGTTCAAAGTTGACCGACACAATGGTAAAAACCAATATACTTATTGCCATCCACAAAATAGTCTTAACATCTTTATAGCTCAGTAATAGAGGCTATTATTCTATAGCATTTATTAGTTGTAACTGTATTGAATGGCGGTATTAGTTGCGTATGCAAACCTATATCTACGGCTCTAAAATACGTATTGAGTCTTAAATCAATGGAATAAGACTGAATTTTACGTATTGTTTATAAAGTAAGTGCAACCATTATATATTTGCCATCTCCGAAACAATATTAACACGTCTATTACCCGGAAATAGAGGCTATTATTTAATGGCATTTATTAGTCGTAACCGCATTTAATGTTGGTCGTAGTACTTATATCTTTGGCTTTAGAAATACACATTGAATTCTGTTTCATTGAAATAAGGTTGAAAATTTTCGTATTGTCTGTTATTCGAGTGCACGATTAAGCTTGTAGGTACACTCGTGCGATGCTTATAAAATACCGAATGTAGACTGACCGTGGTTGAAACGTGACAATAAAAACTGTCACAGAATACAAATGTATCGGCTTTATCATTGAAATTTGTACTCTATCTTATTAGCATAAGTTTGAATATTGCTTGTACTATCTTTGTATACAAATGTAACTCCTATAGTTATTGAAATTTTAACTCTATTAATGAATCATAAGGTAGAATACTGCGTTTTTCTTCCAATCTCTTGGTATTCTTTATTGCTCTCTCGGGTGCTTTTCCTCTTATTTTTAATAAGCATTCTCTGATTAATATACATATAAAATATTATTGATCACGACTAGACTCCCCTTCGCATAATCAAAGGGCTGTTAGGGTCGGGCGTTACTCTCCAGTAATCTATGACAAGTAGACCTTTGCCTGCTGAATTTCTTTAGATTCAGTACAGGGGAGGGGGGTTGTGGATTCCCACCACACGAGTTTGAGTGTATTATCTATATGTGTGTATTTATATAATTCCACAAAAAGAATATTTGTGTATAACGAGCGGCTGTAGCCTATAACACAGGCATTATGTAGTCTTTCTTAGGAACAGACAGTCCTATATATGAATTATCTGTCTGTATTGTCTGTTATTAAATATAAGTGTTCGTTTTTAACGTCGAGATAAAACTGTTTTGCTGATCGTTTATACGGTATTTGTGATATTTTCTTTTTAGTCAGTCTGTCTGGTTTATTTAATTTAAATTTTTTACCAAAAACACAATGCAACATACCCATTATCTTTTTCCTGGAATTCGTGAGATGATCGTCTCCTTGACCAGGTCGAACATTTTAAAAACTACCTACTCGACCTTCAAACGTGCCAAAAATTTTGAAGGTCAACGGCCAATCGGGATCTCCGTCCAATTTACTCGAAAAAAACTAGCTATTGCCTGCGTCTTCGATCAAATCGATATTAATGATGTTACTCAACATCGAGAGTTATATATCTTCACCGAAACCCTAACCATTTTATTAATTTTAAAATCATCTATGAGCCCGTGAATGTCACGGGATAGATGATGTCTCGTCCCGATGATCCCGTCAAAATCGGTCCAGCCTTATT
>JANCMC010000010.1:399718-413692 GCA_024363005.1 Charaxes varanes
TAAAAATATTCTTGGTGGCAAATAAGTTTTTCAATTCATTTATCCATTCACACCCACCGCGATATCAAAAAATCTACAACCGTGCGATCTGCAAGCAATTTTGCACCTTGCACAACGTTTCTGTTACCTTTGGGATCTTTAATAAAGTGGCACGCATATTTCAAAGATCAGCAACACATCAGCAAGTCTTTCGGTGGTGCATTTGTCATTTATAATAAGACGTACCGCCTATTCCTTTTGTTCCTTGCCAAAAAAAGTAAATTAATTTAGATGGGACTCTTGATGTACCTGATAATTAAGTATCCTGTTCTTTAATGACTGTATAAGTCATTATAAGTAAGCATGTATATAATAACCAAAACACGCTCACTGACACTTTCACACACACATACAATTACATACACCACTGTTCCTTTCCTTTTTGTTTTCTTTATCTAAGGTGATTATAGTAATTGAGTCTAGACAGAATTAGATAGAAAGCCTCAATAGTTCAACGGTAAAAGGGAAGGACTGAAATTCGCAAGGTACCCGGTTCAAACCCTGACTTTGGGGTAATGTCGTATCCACTCCTGACACAAAATTTTAATTTAAGCTTAGTAGGATAGGAAACGGGAATATTAGAAATACCTAAGAAATATTGCTAGTGTTCCTTTTTTTTATTAAATAGTTATAGCGCTAGAGGTAGGCGTTATTAAGTGCGCCATAGTTCTTAACCAATGTGGTTACTATTGAAAATTGTAACTCTATATGTTGTAATGCACCGATAAACTTACTTCGTCTGACTGGCCCGTTGTCTCAGTTGGCAGTGAGCCTGCCTTTCACTCCTGGGTGGAATCGATTCCCGCCTCGATTCTGGGTGTATATAAATATGTATTTATTATATTTAAAAAATACAAATATGTCGGATGATCTCTGGGCCAAAATTTCCTCTTTATGAACCCCAGATCGGAAAGGAGACCGCGGCAGTTCAAGGATGAGATGACACAGACAGAACCTTATGAAAAGAGGGTAGGGAGGCCTTTGCCTTGCAGTGGGAAATAATAGGCTCTAGATAAATAAATATTATATTATGTATCAGTCGGATGGAACCTGTAACACCGGTATTAAGGAACTCATAACCGTGTGTTGAAAGTCCTATGTATGTATTTATTTACTTAATCCCTGTCTCTTCGTCTTTGCAGCGGCTTGTGGAAGCCATGGCGCCGCGCTCGGTGCGATCCTTCCGCCAGGAATTCAACATGCAGGATCTGGCCACCACCGAGCATACCTACACGACACACTACACCACTGAAAAGTAAGTACTTGTTGATATTCTTTCCAGATAGCCAACCAACACCTCCTCTGCGAAGACGGACTACTCTCCTCTCTCTGAAAAGGCTGACATAGCATCTGCGAGCCACCTAGTGGTGCAGATGTCAATGGTACTTCCTTAGGTGAACATCCTGCCCGTTTGCCCCTTGTTTCATTAAAAAATACACCCAATTGATCATCTCACCGTCACCAGAGAGAGTAGAGGCTGGTCATAAAGTGGAGCCCGAGATCAATTTAGTTTGTGTATTTAAATAAGAACAGAATAAAACAGGGGGACACAAAAATGTACAAATATGAATTGGGAAAGTTAATGATATAGTTATTGTTACCGTGTTTCGATACTTGTTCAAACAAGTCTCCCTACCGACTATAAAATAGCTCTATTTTTAACCCAAAGACAGACATTTCGAGTGTATCTATTGTATGTAATAATACAGTTCGACTTATAAATTTAATTGCGATTTGCTCTTATTAAAACGTATAGTGGTATTTCTTTGTAATTGTTAATAAATAGTAAATTTATCATTAAAATTACCACAGATACGTCAGAACGTCTCATTCTACGGAGCTCGATGGTCACGCGCCGATCAAATCCATGACTAACGGCAAGCAGTCATCGCCAAACTATGCAACAAAAACGATCATCAGCGACGATGACAGACCCGACTTGAGAAATCTCAAACGTGTGCACAAAATGTACGAAGGTCCAAACATTATAGAATCCAGAGGTATCATACACCCTGAGACACGGGAAATTTTAACAGTAGGACAAGCTATTAGCATGAGGATACTTGACGTCCGCACAGGGAGGCTGCTATTTTCGCCGAATACACGACAGACTATGAGTATAGAACAGGCTGCCAAGGAGGGGTTAATAGACCCAAAACTAGCTGCCCGACTAACAGGACCCTGCGGCATGACGGAAGATGGAAATGAAGTCACTTTATTGGAAGCGATTCAAAGGGAACTCTACGATGCGGAACAAGGACTCTCAGATCCAACTGAGAAGAGAATAAAGGTGACTGTTGAGGGTGAAAAACCTGGTCAAGGAATGAGTATTTCGGACGCCTTAAATTGTGGTCAAGTTGATTTACAGAGAGGTCTCTACAAGCTACCTAACGGAAGTTATATAACCATCGCGGAAGCATATCAGCGTGGTTATCTTATATACAACGAGATCATCAAAATCAAATCGAGCGCTTTGTCTCTGTCAGACGCGATTAGTCAGGAATTAGTCGATAACAACGGTTGGATTTTGGATAGAAATTCGGGCGATAGATTCCAATTAGAGACTGCAATTAAAAACGAATTAATAAATCCTAATATAAGAGAAATAGTAGATCCTAAAAATGATACTAAAGTTACACTCTCTGAGGCGATAGAGAAAAACATAATAAATACTAAACATTCGAAATACGTACACAACATAACTAAAGAAAAAATGACTTTTAGGGATGCTGCAAGTAAACGTTTTATTTGCAAACCAATGACACTTAAAGACATTTGTGATCACAGTTTGATGACAAACGATGGTAAAATTTTATCACCAACTAATAAAACTCCTCTAAATATTTTAGAAGCGATATCTGCTGGTGTTCTTGATAGTGATAATATTAAATGTGTTACTGACACAACGACCGGCCAGTTATTAACATTATCTGAAGCTTTAGGCGCGAGGATAATTCTTCACGACAATAAATTTCGCGATAATTTAACAGGTGAAATTTTCACGATCCCCGAAGCGGTAGATCGTGGCCTCATAACTTCAGTTTCTCAAAGATCAATTTTTGACATCGATGGTTTTAGGGATCCTAAAACAGGTGAATTTGTCTCTTTCAACACGGCTTTGAGCAAAGGTTATTTAAAATATGTTAATGGTGAAACATTTTTAAAATCCGAAAGCGGTGATTTTGTATTTTTAGAAGACTGTCCCAAAGTCTCGATTGTAAGACCAGAAGTTTTAGAAATGTTTAATCGTAAGATAGGGATCTTTGAAAATAGCAAAGAATTATCCGTTTTGGATGCAGTGTTTAAGAACATCCTTGATCCTAAAACTGGATATCTTATTGACACTGCTACGAAAAAACCGATACCATTTAATAAAGCTGTAGAAATAAATATGATAACTCCTGAAGGGGCAGCTCTTTTAAATTCCTTATTAAATATTACACTAACACTTCAAACCGTCACTAAAACTGTAAAACGGTATGTAACTGTAACAAACACGAATACAACCCGTAGGTCTGAAACTACAATAACTTTTGCTGAAGCAATAAGACGTGGGCTAATAGACGAAACGACACAAACTTTTACAGATCCCACAACAGGTACTGTTTTGCCTATTCAACAGGCGCTCGATGAAGGATTATTAGGTGTCGATCCAAATGAACCTCGTATTGCAAGAATATCTGATCGAATCACTAAAAAAGATATAGTTCCCGGTCAAGTAGTAGAGTTAAAGATTACTAAAAAGTCTTTCATACAGGATATGCCACTTAGCCCTGAAAGTAAATTACAACATGATAATAGACCTGAGACTGATAAAAGTCCTGATTACGTTATTCGGGAATCAGTCTCACCCCGAGAAGAAATAACGCGTCAAATTAAAACTGTCACATCAAAATCCGTTTCTCACGATCCTTCTGTAACATCTCTCACTATAAAGAAAAATACAATAGAATTACCACGTGGGGGTTGGACCCTTAATGAGGCAATTCAGCAAAATCTTTTTGATCCAGACACTGGTTTGTTTATTATTCCCGGAACCGACAGGGTGCTTGATCTCCAAGAAGCTGTTAAGTTGAATATTATCAACCCCGATTCTGCTTACGTAATTGATACCAAAACAAAAAAAGAAATACCGTTGCACAAAGCCTTAGAGTTGCACATCATAGACAGCACAGGTCATTACAAATATAGTACTGGTATTTTGAGCATGAAAGAAGCGATAACGCGACAATTTATAATTTTTGTCACACGTACAACACACACATCAACACAAAAAGTTATTACTATTACTTCTATAGCAGGAATGCCAGATAAAATGGAAATATCGGAATTACAACATTCACCGACTCCAGCTACAGACACTGAAGAACAATCAGTGCTAGAACCCGTTCAGGTTGCCCCGGGTGTTATCTATGATCCTGCTACGGCTCTAGTTATATCAACTACGTCTGGGGTATCTGAAAATATTATCGAAGCTTTGGATCGCGGCGTAGTACCTATTAGTACTGTTCATGTAATAGAACCAAAGTCAGGTAAACAGATCTCGTTTAGAGAAGCGGTAGAAAAGGGAGTGATTAACAAAAAAACAGGTGATTACATTGATCAATCTGGTAAAAAAATTAGCCTCGCAGATGCTGCTAAGATAGGTCTTATAGCTGTAATGGGATCACCTTTGATTGCAGCGTCTAAAGTCATTCAGGTCGTCAGGAGCACCATGGTTGTCGATCCAAGTACAGGCGAAGAACTACCAATGGAAGTAGCGTATGAAAGAGGACTTGTAGATCCAACAACTTATAAAAACTATGAAAAGTCATTGAGAGAAGAAACTCCAGAAACGGAAAGCGATAAAACAAAGCATGGCCCCATTGATTTAATTCAACGGGAAGCGGTAATAAATAAGCCAGGCTCTAGTAAAACTTCTATTTCACAAGTTTCGTCCAACAAACCTTTGTCAGTTGGAGCCGCGGTATCGGAAGGTTTTATAACGGTCGAATCTATTCAAAATAGCCTCCTAGCCGACAACAGAAAAAGGTCAGATAAACTCGACACAACTACAAATGTTGTTCAAATTACAGACAATCAAGTTTCTAAAGATCCAAAATACAGTACAAGTATAACAAATGCCAATTCAAACGCTACAAAAATTGATATAAAACCTGTAGTGCTACAAAAGCTTAGAAAACGCGTAATTTTGCCTTCTGAGGCTGTAGAAATGGAATTAATTGACAAAGAAACAGCTAAAACACTGGAAACCATAAAATCGTACAAAGATGAAAATGGATTACCTACTACACTTGAAAAAGCGATTGAGTTAGGATTCGTTGATGATAACAGTGGTAAAATTTTAGATCCAGTACACGGAGATATAATCTCAATAAGAGAAGCTATGAATCGAGGTATTTTAGATGCTGAAGGTCAAAACGAAATTTTAATACCTATTGTTAGAAGTTTAACTATTCCTGAGATCTTGGAGCAAGGCTTACTGAGTCCAGACACCGGAAAAGTAATTCATCCTGAAACTGGTAGTCATTTATCACTAAGAGAAGCAATAATTTGCGATATTGTTGATCCTTTATCATCCGTCATTGTAGCTCCTGGGCAACATATCACTATAGCGGATGCTATTGCTAAAAATATAATTGATAGCGAAAACAATATTATTAAAACCAATAATGGCAACGTTGATCTAATTTCTGCTGTAAATGCTAATATATTCCCAGATACGAAAACTGTTTCTGTAATGGAGAATATACCTCCAGCTGGTATGACTTTAGGGGTAGCCATAAAACAAAACATTGTTGATACAAAAACCGGAAAGATAAAGCATCCTCTTACAGGAGAAGTCCTTTCTATTAGTGAAGCTATAGAAAAAGGTATAATAATGAACATCCCTTACCCTCAATCCTCATCTACCATACCTATAGAAAAAGCAATACAAGAACATGTTGTGGATTTAAAAGATGGAGTATTTATAGACCCAAAAACAAAGATAAAGATTCCGATAGATAAAGCGATGGAACAAGGCCTCCTTGCCGTTAAACTTAACGCTGACACATTAGAAACAGGTGATGTTGTTACTACAATTACAGAAACATTTACGTCACAACATACCATCACAACAAAAATGGTAGAACTGTTAGCAGATTATGTATTGCTCAATGCAAAAGAGGTGCAAAATACTAAAACCGGTGAAGTAATTCCGATTGATGAGGCAAGACAAAAAGGAATAATCAGGGATGAACAAACGAGTAAGGAACAATTCGTTACAAGTGATACTAAAATTAACTTTGAAGAAGCCCTTAATTTAGGCTATATAAATATTGAACAAGGTACTTTCACTAACCCTAAAACTGGGGAAACTGTAAAAATTTCAGAGGCTATAAATACTGGTATGTTGAGCACGGAAATTACTAAAGATACACCATCCAAAACGATTATAAATGAACGGGATTTAAATATGCTTGATCTGAATGAAGCTTTTGATTTGCTGTTTGATGAAAAAACTCAAAAATTCAGAGATCCATATTCACCTAATAAAGTAATAACATTTAAAGAGGCACTTGAAAGAAATATCATAAACCCGAATTCGATGATATATAGTTTAAAAGCTGAAGAACCTATGACATTAGAACAAGCACTAAATGTCGGATTATTAGATAAAAATTCGGGAAAAATTAGTGAGTCTGATTCTGGAAAGTCAGTTGATATAAAGCAAGCGGCTAAAATGGGGTTAGTGGCAATTTTAGCAGCACCAGTTTTAGCTGGTATGGCCGTAGTAGAAGGAGCTAAGATTGTCACAAGTAAAATAATGACTCCTCGACAAAACGAAGTCACATCACCAGTAACCAACGAACAACCCAAACTAGAAGATACAAATAAAAAACGAAATAAAGTTGGTATTATTAAGGAATCACCCCAGTCTAATTTTGTCACTACAAGTGACACTGTGACGCCTAAAATATTCAAGTCTGACACCAGCAAAGAAATACCTATTCATCAAGCGGATGTTACCACATCGCCGAGTACTGTGACTGTGGCTGAAGAAAGTAACGAGTCTGTTACCAAAACTGGATCTATTCAGGAACCGTCTATTGATTTTGTTCTTGAACATAATTTGATACAAAAAGATAAACCTAAGGATTTGGATAATACAGCCATTAGTGCCACCAAAATGCCACTAAAACTGAAACCTGATGAAAAGGAAGAAAATGAGGTTAATTTGAAACCAGACTCAAAAGATTCAAAACAAATGCAAAATAAATTGCAAAAAGATATACCAACTAAAGAAACAGAATCCAAACAACGAGTTTCTCCGTTGCACAAAGATTCTCCATTATTAAAAGATTTAAATAAGCTAAGTGATGTAACAAACATTTTACGCGATGAAGAAATAGAAATAACTAATCTAGGCCAAAAATCAAGCATTTCTGACGTAGACTCGAGTGAACAATATCTAGTTGAATATCCCTCCAAACCCATGACAAGTGAAAGCCAAACACAGAAGAGCCACATACCAGAAGTAAAAGAGTTTCGACAAATCACACCAGATGGCAAGGAAGTAACTACTACCGTAACGACGACAATATCGAAGACAGAACCTATTGAATATGTAACAGAACATACAAGTACTGTTGTTACGACAAAGGCTTCTAAAGTAACGACAATAGAAGTTACTCAAAATACTTCTACAGTTTACAATATTGGGGCTGATGAAATCTACATTGATCCTAAAGGACGGTATTCAGACCAGGTTGATAAATCGGAGGTAAACATTACAGAAATACAAAGTGTGACTTCGGAAGAAGAAAGTAAAACTCCGTTAGAACAAAAAGAAATTCTTCAACAAAGAGCAGATAAAGTTTTGCAAAATAAAGAAAGTGAGGTGATTGAAAAAGTTCCAGAAGTTCTCACACAAAATACTGATGATATTAAGCTTCAGTCAACCAAACCGAATGAGGGCACATTGAAAACAGGTTTAGAAACTGTTTCAGACCAAACTATTAAACCTCTTACGCCTGAAAGTGAGCATATTGATGATATTATTACATCTCTAAAAACTGGAAAAATAGACCCTGAGTCAGTATTGATTGCGGATCCACAATCAGGAAAACAAATTTCTTTGAACGAAGGTTTAATTAGAGGTATTGTTAATAAAGACACCTATGAGATTGAAGCTAAAGCTTCCCAGAAGATAAGTTTCACCGATGCTGCTAAATTAGGTTTAGTAGCAATAGTTGGTGCTCCTATTTTAGCTGCTTCAAAAGTTGTTGATATAGTAAAAAGCGCTGTATCAACGGATTCCCCTCTAATTGGAGAAGATCAATCTCAAGAAAAGATAGCCCCACTACCAAAAACGTCTTTGAACAAAATCAATGAAACAGCGCAAACTGAAGTAAAGAATACTATAACTCCATTAGAACATGCGAAACTGAAAAGTGATCAACAAGAGTCTCATGAAAAGATATTATTACAAAAGGTAGAAGACAAGCGTCCCGTTTTAAGTGACGATGTAAAATTAATGTCAGCAACGTTAATAGATGCAGAAAAACAACCTCTGCGGATTATTGATGAAATAACCGAACAAAATGTTACAAAAGTTAAACCAGATTCAGCGAAGTATATTTATGAAAATATCGCGTTAATTGACGCAATAGCGCAGGGAAAAATTGAACCAAAAATATGTCGTATTATAATTAATGGTTCGGAATCACCTCTTACTGTTCAAGATTCCCTAGAACAAGAACAAATCAGTAGATTTACGCCTGTAGATGTAGTATCTAAAAGTTGCGTTGTTGTCAAAGAAGTGAAACCTAGATATTCTTTATCTATATCTCAAAAACTCACTCCAGAAGAACTTTCTGAAATGGGAGTATATGATATAGAAAAACAAATCTTCCTAAACCCTAAAACTGGAACCAAAATTTCTTTTGAAGAACTTGTTTATGGCCTTCAAGTTTTTGATCCAACATCTATTTTAGTAAAAGATTTAAGTTCTAAATCTGATAGCTATATACCTTTTGATGAAGCTATTTCAAGACCTGTTATTGATAAAAGTTCTGGTCATATGGTACATCCTAAAACCGGGAAACGTGTACCATTTTTAGAATGTGTACAACTAGGATGGATAGTAGAAACGCCAGAGGAAACGTTAATTCCTGAACAAGTAACAGTTGAATCTGCACTTGAAAAAGGTTTGTATAATCCAAAAACGGGTGAAATTAAAGATCAAAACACGGGTGAATTAGTTTCTATTGGTAAAGCAGTTCAAAAAGGTCTTATTGATCAAGAGTCATTGTTAATAAAAATTCCATGGTCTAATGAAGTAGTGACATTATCTGATGCAATTGAACGCGATATCATTGAAATTCGAGAAGGAATAATTATATTCATTGAAACTCAAGAAACCATCGAGATATCAGTTGCCATTAAACGTGGTATTATAACTCTAATACGCAGACCCATATCTATTGAAGCAGTTATTACAAAAAATATGTATGAACCCACGTCTGGAAAAATAAAAGACACCGTTACGGAGCAGTTGGTAGCTCTAGATGACGCTGTTGTAAGAAATATAGTTCATCCTAGTATTTCAGAAATCAAAGATACAGTATTGGAAAAATACGTGCCATTGTCTGAAGCACTTGATGTAAAGCTTGTTAATCCTGATACAGGTAAGGTAAAGGATAAAAAGACCGGACAAGATATTCCATTACATGACGCCTTGAAAAAAGGCCTCATAGCAACTAAGACGGTTACATTCTCATTATTCGATATTATCGAACAGGGATACTATTCACCAGATTCATGCACTATTTTAAATCCCAGAACTGGTGATACCGTCACTTTAGGTAAAGCAATCGAAGACAAACTTGTAGATCCTTCGGATATTAAGATTAAAGACGATAAATCTGAAACAGTCGTTACTTTTGATCAGGCAGTAAAGTGTGGTTTGATCGATTTAGATCGTGGTATCATTACCTCACCATCCGTTAACTTAAAAGATGCGTGTGACAAAGGTTACTTGCTTAGTGATAAAAAGCCCTGGTCTCTGCAAGAAGGCTTAGTTCAGGGATTTTATGATCCAGAAACGGGTATGTTAACGATAAATAATGTTACGATGACTCTAGATGATGCAATAAAGATTGGAAATATTAACCCAGAAGCCTTGACAGTTAGAAATTCCGTTACTGGTGAAATAATTTCACTAGCTGACGCAATAAAAGTTGGTATTATTGATTCAAAAGAAGGTAAAGTAAGAGATCCTGTTCAAGGTGACAAAATTTCACTAACAGATGCATCAGAGCGTGGTTTAATATTACCAGCAAAACGCAGACTTAGCTTGCCAGAGGCCGTTTTTAAAGGTTTTTATGACCCCAAAACAGGAAAATTCTCTAATCCTCAAAATAAAGACAAACTACCGACTGATAGAGCTATTAGAAAACGTATGCTTGATCCACAATCTACGTTAGTTCACATAGGAGGTAAAGTTATTCCATTTGAGTTCGCTGTAGATAAGGGTATTGTAGACGGTAGAACGGGGACAATTATATTCGGCGATGAAAGGATAGATTTTCGTGAAGCCTTTGAAAGAGGTATACTTGTAGAAGTGCGTAAACCTTTGTCTCTAATGGAAGCTATAGAAAAAGGTGTATATAATGAGATTACGGGATTGTTTATGGATCCACAAAGTGGTAAAAAATACACTCTGATAGAAGCAATTAAAAAGAATCTTATTGATCCAAATTCAGTTCATATTCAAGATAACAGATTGGGTAAATGGGATAAAATTACATTACCAGAATCCATAGAAACTGGTGTAATCGACGATAAATCAGGGAAGATTAAAAATATAAATAACGACAATGAAGAAATAAGCCTGGCTAAAGCTTTTGAAATAGGGTTACTTGTAGATAGTAAAGCTCCTATTAGCCTCCAAAGAGCTCTTCATCAAGGGCTTTATGACGATACTACAGGAAAAATAATTGATCCCATTACTACGCGTAAAATAACATTACACGAATCAATTAGACGGTCAATTATAAGTCCCAAATATCTTTGCTATTTTGACAAAAAGTCAGAGAAACCTTTAACATTATCAGAATGTTGTAGAAGTGAAATTATTGATAAGAGAAATGGTAAATTTAGTGAGCCTGGTTCAGATGTGAAAATATCCCTTTCTGAAGCTATGAGCTTAGGTCTTATTGTAGATATCGAAAGTGCTGGTTTCTCTCTATATGAGGCTTTAGCGATGAACATGTACGATATAACTGAACTTATGTTTGTACATCCGGTCTCTGAAAGGAAAATTACTCTGAAGTCTGCGATTTCAGAAGAACTTGTAAATCCAGAAATATCTCTTGTGAAAAATATTCCATCTAGTAGGTATATCAAGTTGATAGAAGCTATTGAAGTAGGCATTATTGATGAAAACAACAGTGTTTACATTTTACCTAATGGAAATCACATTAATTTATTTGACGCTAAAAGCCGTGGTCTTATAGTAACTTCAAAGAAAAATCTTAGTCTGGAAGAGATAATTAAAAATGGTCTTTTTAGAGCTGATAATGGTAAAATCGTTGATCCCAATACAAATGAGTTTATTGATATTAATAAAGCTATTGAATCAAATCTCGTTAACCCAGATCTCACTGTCGTTAAAGATAGCACTACCAATAAATTTAAACCCTTATTAGATGCTATTAAAGAAGGCGATGTTGACGTCTCAAAAGCAAGAGTATTAGACACTAAAGCAAAGAAAACATATAGCTTAGATATAGCCTTCGATAAAGGTTTGCTCGTTACAATTGTACAACCTATAACTTCACAAAAATTGATCAAACGCCATGTATCGGATTCATCCGCAACTAAGGAACCAGTCCTCAGAGAGTTTACTTTGGATGAAGCAATAAAATATGAATTCATCAATCCAACAACGGCTTTGATTAAAGATCCTCATAAAAATAAATATATCCCATTGCATTTAGCTATTAAAGACGGTATAATTGATTATAACGCTAAGGGATTGTTTGATACTCAAAGTAGGTCGCGCACGCTTTGTTTTGTATTTGAAAATAGTTTAATAGTATATGTTAGAGAACCCCTTACATTTGAGCAAGCAATAGAAAATGGTTGTCTTAATATCAATACTGCTAGATTTACTGATCCCCAATCCAACGAAGTGTTGACAATTAAAGACGCAGCCATTATGGGCTACATTGACCCGGACACTGCGCTTATCAAAGATAATCTCAAAAAGAGACTAGTCAAACTTCCCGAGGCATTCCGTAAAGGCCTTATGGATGCCGAGAAAGGTAATATTTTAGACACAGAGACCTCAAAACTTAATACTTTAAGCTCGGCAATTGAAAGTGGACTTCTTATGACACCAAAGAAAAGCTTCACTCTCATTGAAACTCTAAATTTCGGAATTTACAACCCAACTACTGGCGCTTTGAACGATCCTTTCATAACAACTAGTGTTATGGACCGAAAGAGACTAACTTTAGGTGAAGCAATTCAACAGGGTATCGTTGATCCTTCTAGCACTGTTGTGAAAGAACCAGAAACGGGCAAAATATGTCCCCTCGTGCAAGCAATTGAACAAAAGCTCATTAATCCCGTCGAAGGGAGACTGATTATTGATCCGCAGAAGGGAACTAGTCTCGATTTAGTCAAAGCTTTTAAAAAGGGATACTTGCTGCCAGCAGAAACGAGGGTAAGTTGAAGGTTTTATATGTTCGTATATATTGTGCTTTGATCAAGCAAAGGTGTTGCTTTTCGACTTCTTATATTTCCACTCTTAGACAATGATCTATTTTATCCAAGCGTTTGGCTTAAACATTGGCATGGCACGACACCCACATGACTTGCGTCAAAGACTGGGTTATAGGCATCATTTTTCTTTAGACGAGAACGTGTTTTGATGTGTTTAAAATATAAATAATAATATACTTACCTATAACTTAGTCAGTACTTCATCTAGTCAAATTTTTGTACCATCGAATTAAATGTAGCTTAGTATGTTGAATATTAATAGGGTCGAAATTGCATTTATAAGAAGTTTTAGTGAAATGAATATGTAAAGCAAGCTTTATCTTAGACATTCTGATATTAGAAAAGTAAATACGGAGACTTGAAACAGCTTCTAGTTTTCTTACAGCAATATTATAGTAGAGAGTTTTCTTTCATATTTCATATCTTGTGATGTCCTATATGCTTAAGTTTAGGTTATTTTGCTCGATGATTGACAGTTTTCCAAGTTTTTAATATTTGACAATTGATTGCGAAATTATTCGTTTTTACATTTAGTTTCTTCCCTAAAATGAAAACTATGATATATTTCATACAATTTAAGGTGTAAAGAAAGCTGTCAAGATCAGCGTAACGAGTGATAATGTGCTTATCCACTTTGTAATAAGGCTCGATGTATGTTGTTTTTTATTTCCAGCCGTTGCCTGCGATGCTAAAGAGCCCTTTTGAGCTAAATCGTGAATGCTTGCCTTTGAGGGATCATATTAACGACGATATTAAGAACCATCACCGTATCGCCAATTATCTAACCTCCATAATCACTTTGTGCTAAGAATTACATTGGGGAGGTCGAAACGGACGTAACGTTGCCCTCGTTTAGCTCGTCGGCCTTCCCCTTTTGTAATATTTGCTTCATCCATTCTGAAACCAGTAAATTATGACTGCTGGTATATTAAAATCTCTGGAATTCGATTTCATCTCTTGTACCCCAAATTATTTTGCTCCGACATACTTATTCCTTGGGAATGTGCTCACAAAAAATTACGGAATGCATGATTCGACTCTTAAGCTATTACGAATTGCGATAATAAGGCGGTACTCGCGACGCAAACATTCACAAAATCAAATGGTAAAACATTTTCTGCAAACACAAACACCAAAGGTAGTATTGATATAATAATTAAT
>JANCMC010000010.1:417186-428125 GCA_024363005.1 Charaxes varanes
CACTCAAAACACATTTCACTCACAAACATTGCACTCAATATAAACAAACGTCACTCTCGAAGACTTAAAAACCATACGCCTACGAATCTACCCACTACACTCAACACACTAATACAACCACCGACCACACTCGTCGAGAGTATTCTCAACACAGACTCAAACACAACAACACAACAGTCACCCATACTGCAACACACGTCGTTCCTCAGACATTTAATTCTAGCACAAACCTCACAACACATATACAAGTATGTGGGCCGACTATAAAATATATCATGTATTATTTGACTGCGAAGTCAAAAGCACACACCAGTCAGCTTATTTGTTCGCTGTTAAAAATATGTAGTCAAGTTTTGAAGGTACCCCGTATGGTCAAAGATATCAACGGGCAATAATAGGGTTCATTTCGGCTAAAAATACGCAACAAAAAACGAAGGAAAATAATTGTTATGCTGTAAGGCGAAAGCTACACTATCGATACGCTTAATTTTTGACTGATTGACGTACTGATTTTCTATTTTACCTCAAAGCAGCATCAGAAGATACACTCTACAGTAGTATTTCTTCTATAATACAAAGGACGGCAACGTATCTAATATGCGATAAAGATATTTGTTAAATAACTTCGTCATAAGTTGGTAATCCGATTTCGCTCAATACAATTTTCCCACTAAGTTTTTAGCATGTCCTATCAACATGTTAAATTTCAATACTCTACATCTTATAGCTTGGAAATTCTAGGGAGACGGACGGACAAAGCGGAACCCTAAAAAACCACCTATGCCAAAGCGTATGTCAATTCCATTAAAAGTTTAGACTAGATATCTTTTGCCATATAAGTACCTTAAAAGTGTCGCGACAAAACCCATAGACAATAGACACCGTATACTCTGTAGTAACAAACACAGACCGCTGCTAAAGCAGGCCGGTTTCACACATGTGCACATATATATGTGATAAACATCTTAATGTCTACTTTACCTGGTGTCTAGATTTGTCAAAAGATTTATAAAAACACTGCATACTGTGTTATACTACAGTAATAATTTCGTTATAAAAACAGTCATTTTAGTAATGTGACATCTAAACACCAGTGAAATTGTTGATTTTTTATTTTTTTCAAATAACATATAAAATTATGTTAAAAATTATAGGGATTTCTGAATTGGATACAAAATGGTAGTTTTATTATTATTGGACTAATGAATTATTAAAATATGTTGAGAAATGAAACTTAAAGGAGTGGGTAACATGAATAGATTTTTTTTTATTAATATTTTAAAATGTGATCATTCAAATTTTATTTTAATACTCAGAGAGAGCCTTACACCCTTGAATCTAATTAAAGTATTTGACGTCAAATTATTATCTACTCCTTGAAGTGGTGTTAATAATAAAAAAATTAATAAAGTATTTTAAATAGTAAAAAACGTTTTTAAACAATTTTAAATCTTAACAAATATAAAAAGACAATAAATTTTAAACTTTATTACTTTTCTTTATTAATAAATTTTTAAACTTACTGTGAATTTCATACAATCGTTATGAAATTTGCCCTCTGAATCATGTGTATGATTGACTTTCTGTTTGCGTGTACGTTTTGCAATACAGAACGTCAATTGGTGAGTATTAGAGAGTAATGGTACCTAATTCTCTTTTATGCCGCCTGTACACTCTCCTCGAGAGAAAGCGAGAGTGGCAAACGCGAAAGTCTACAGTACACTCGCTCTGTGTCGCGATGCCTCGTAATCACTGTGGCAGTGTCACTATACACTCTCGCGTGAGCACTCGCACGAGAGTGTAGAGGCGGCTACATGATGATGTTCAAAGTGTCAATCAGAAACGTTACCCGTACTTACATGTTAATGTGTTAATAACTTGGGAAATATCTAAAATGTCCAATAACAGGTGTTGACTGGCCCTTTAAGATTTTTTACGCTGTGTTTATCTATATTACAATAACAAAATAATACATAATTATCATTTTTTAAATCTTTATTCATATTTAAAAAAGAATTACATTCGAGTTAGGTCACAGAAAAATTAATAAATAATAATGCTGGCAACATAGTAAAAAAAGATCAATGTATAAGTCACAAAAAAGAGATACAAATTTTCAAAAAAAAGTTCATCAAAAACTATCACAGAAAAATTAAGTAATCCTTACATGGCAAGAGTTAATATCAATTTGGAAGAACTTTACTTTTATAATCAATTATTCAAGTTTAATTAAAGCTTAGATTAAATTTGTAATGAATTAAGTTAAAAATTTAAATTACAGAATTATATCCAAAAGACACATTTCTTAAACTGAGAATGGCTCAAAAAGTTCATACAATTCTATAGTGATATTAAAATTAAAATTTTATTTAAGTTAAAAGCATTGGCTCGCTCAGAATAAATTTAGATTAGAAAATTATATCTAAAAGTTACATTTCTTAAACTAACAATGACTCAAGTTCATACAATTCTTATATAGTATTATTAAAATGCAAGCAAAGTTGTTGTTATGCATATTAGGCATAGAACAAGATTCTTAATCTAATTTTAGCATTACTAAAAGGTTACACCCACACTACAAAGTCCAAGATTAAAATTTGTAAACATGGAATACATTTCCAAATGGCAAATATTGAAATACAAACATTTCATTAATACTGTTTGTTATACTTAATACTAAAGCTACAGATCAAAAACCTTCTACACAAGCTGTTTTGTTCTAACAAATTTGAATGCATTAAAACGCCATTAGTCAATGTTGGCCTTGCGAATGAAAGAAGTTAAAGAAGAGATTTCACTTCTCTCTGGCAAAGGACTGAATTCAATTTCCTCGCTTAAATTCTGCATGTCAGATGTGTTTTCATTTACTGGCCAACGCTTATGACTGGGGGCATACAAGACGAGCAACGAAAATATGTATATATTCCACATTCCATACACTCCAGTGAAGAATGCTGATGTGTACTCTAATTCAATGTTCTCATCCCATTTCCATTGACCTTCAGCTACTTGTCCGAGGATAAAGCCAGTCACAGTAAGCACGGCAGACAGCAATGTAGCCAACATTAGA
The DNA here is from genome assembly GCA_024363005.1 of Charaxes varanes. Classification (NCBI taxonomy): domain Eukaryota; kingdom Metazoa; phylum Arthropoda; class Insecta; order Lepidoptera; family Nymphalidae; genus Charaxes; species Charaxes varanes. The sequence goes on from JANCMC010000010.1 coordinate 420,257, forward strand.
AACTTGAACCTGTATATAATCCCTTCATAGTGTAGACGACGGACTGAACACATAGTGGGCAGAGTCTGTCGTTTTTCGGAAATGTTAACGAAAACTTGCCAAATCATATAACACAGGAACAATAAATATACACCTGTCGAAATGCCAGCCAATATTATGAAGGTCAATGCCAAATTAGCTCCCAAATCAGTCATCCAAATGGAATAGAAGGGGTTACGCAATTGAACGCCTCTCTCGCACATATCAAAAATGAATAATGAGATGCAACCTATTGCCACGGCACTCAAGTGGCGCCAGTATTGTTTCAAAGTGCTCTGAGCTGTTACACTCTGAATCAACATATGTTCGCCAGCAAATATCAACCAAAATGAAAACAACATGGCATAAAAGACTCCCTGACGGATATCACCCAGCAGTAACATGAACGGCAAGTCAAATTGTAACGTAAAGTACTCAATAGGAGCATTTAATAAGCACAATGAAACTCCCAAGCTCAAAAGCATTTTCTCCAATAGTACAGGTTTCCTTTCCAACATGTGAATTCGCCGCCAGAACCAAATGAGAATTGCAATAATGCAAGGAAAGAAGACAGTCTTTAATGACAACCAAACCTTTGTGAAACCTCCATTTTGATTAATAACTGTCACCCACATGTCCTGGATGTGACCAATGTGAATGTTCATGTGAGGCTCATCTATCGGTAACCTTATATTCAACAAATAGTAATCGTGATACAAAGAACCTAATTCAAACAATGGTATGGCGGAACAATTGTACAAGTAATCATCAATTTTATACTCAATATCGCAGTCCAGAACCCGTTTTTCTATAGATTGAGTATATAATTTCCACGCGTCGTCCGGATCTCCTTTGTTCCGATACGCCAAGCGCGCGTCGATAGTGACGACACTGCGCGGTATTACTTCCATCTTGGAGTGGTATCGAATGTCCATTTGTAGAACTCCAATTAAGTTTTGTTGCCATCGAGAATAGTCGCAATTTTCACCTCGAGGCGCTGGCATTTGAAACGCGAAAACTATGTCTCGTTCGGACACATCGTGGTAGTACGTTTTTTCATGGTCAACCGTTTTGCATTTGCCGTAACCGCGATTGTAGAACCACTTCGTTGTATCATTTTTCATAATAGACGTATCTCTACACACAGTGCCGAGGATATTTTGTGCATTTGAAGGCATGGGTGCGACCAATCCACCGATTAGGAAACATGTTATTTGACATAATAAAAGAAACGTCACTAGAACAGCAAGCTTACGTCCGCTTAAATTTTCAATTATTGTCCCCGTCATTTTGTTTTTAAACAAGATGGAACACAAATAATTACACTATAAATATCGAACGAGTTCCATTGTTGTTCCATGAGAGACCGACGCTAATTGACATAAAGAACTTGACATGCGCAGTAGCGATGTTGCCAGCTAATACGATAGCTATTTTTAACCGTTGCAAATAACGTTACAGACTGTTATTTCCATTCGTATTAATTTTAAAAGCAACCAGTTCTTACAATCAATATAATTAATTATAAATAATAATACTTCAACTCGGTATAGAAATAAAACGATAGTCAAATAGTAAATCCATAAGCACCTTTGGTAATAAAACATTACAGTTTTCTAATATACGCTCGGTAATGTAGGGCTAAAAGTAATTATCGTATAGATTTACGAACTTTGATGTTGCTACTAATTTACTAATTGGTATTCGCTTTGCCCAATCCGATTCCTCCGTCCTTATTTTTTATATATTATTTTTATTTCTTTTGATCCTAACGAAACCTACCGAAACATATAAGTAGTATCCTTAGTGCTACCGCTGCCTGATCCGAGCAAACCGGAACAGCATGAAGCTTGTTGCCCGCTCGGTAAGAAAATGTGATCCGCAATGAATGCACTCTATAACTTTGATCCTAGTGTACGTAAAACGTTGTATTTTTTTGTAAAATTGATCTAAAAAGATTATAAGACTGCTCCATTGCGAAGTCATATTATTTGTTGTGGCTTGAATTATTTTTGTTTATTACAATTAAGATTTATATTTTGCTAATACTAGGTATCACTGCTATTGATGTTTGAAAAATAGTTATCTATTTATGATAATTAAAATAATATTTCACTATCAAGGGACGCTGTAATATTTGATGCCTACATTATAAAGTTTATTGCGAAGAATTTAATTTTAAAGAAGGTCAATTCGCTTCTTACCTATCGCATGTTGTTATTTATTTGCATACGTTATCATAAATCACTTAGTAGATTTTCGTGTAAATCAAATGCAAGCTCCATTTCATTTTTTTTTTCATTTTTACTGTGTGAGACTTACGACTAGTCATTTGTTTTAAAAGAATTGTATGTTCAAAATTTAATTATTATAATGAGATACATATATTTAATTTTTAAGCGGAACTTGCTCTTGATCTCTGCGAATAGCATATTTTTTTGGTGAAAGTGATAAACTAATTGTATTTTAAAATTCCTATCCTAACTGCACATATACATTTTAAATTATTCTTTTTTTTTTCGTTTTATGCCTAATGTTCGTTTGTTTTTGTTTGACATGTTCTGATTTTGTTTGTTGTTTTTTTTTTCTATCCTACTACCAATGCACGGTCCTTATTTTTTAACACTTGGTGTTTTTTTATTTCACCTATCCTGTTACCGAATGGTTTTTTTCACCCTGCCAAATCCTACCCTTATTGTGATCCTGCACACCGGACGCCGCCCGCATGCAGCCAAGGGTCGCACCAACATCGAACTGCGAGAGCAATTCATTCTGGCCGATGGAGTGTCGCAGAGCATGGCTGCGTTCAGACCGCGTACACCTCGCTCTAATACAAATACACCTCCATCCACTGGACCTATCACCAAGGTAAGTAGCTAAAAACTGCTACAATTTTAATTTAATAAAACCTCTCAACAGGTTGGAAACTTATTACTTCTTATTATTTCGCACTTGTATTACATAAAACGCACAGTAGTTGATAGAGGGAGCAATTCGGTTTGGGATTTTCTTTTCGCTTTTTTGTTGCATCTTGTACATGGATTTAGAGTGCATCCATTTACAAGAGGCATCGTCGTGATTGCAGCATGCGATAAGCTCGTAGCATTACCGTATTGCATTAGTATGCTGTAAGCTACGCATCGAAGCACAGCTCGTGTAGTATTCGGTGTTGTTTGCTAGTTGTATTTTTCATTGGATCCACTGCATTGGAGAGGTGGCACATCAACGCATATGGATCTTATGGTAATGTATTTTGTTTATCCTCCTTCTCCCGCTCACTCCCTTCATGCCTGTCTTTTTGAACCGCGTGTCGTCAATAAATCGTTTTTAAAAAACTCTCGGAAAAACGCGTTCGTCTAACGATTGGCACTATGAAAAAGAGATCTATTTATACTTTGTCCTTTCCCCTTAATGAAAGGCTTCCGGTTTTGTATTGATGCGTTTAGCGGAGGAGTTTATGGAGCAGCTGAAGCCTATATTTGAGGCACTCAGGCAACGCGAGGAGCTCCCATGTTCGTACCCGCTCCACGTGGGTTCAACACATGGCACTAAGCAAGCTTTCATATACGGCCATTCAAGATCTCAAGGTTCGACAACGCCTGGCGCTCATCACTACACCCATCACCATGGATACCAACCCTCCCCGGGTTATCACTGGGTAATGAATAGGCTATGTGAGAGTTTCGTGATTGATTGCACCGTTACTATAAGTTGATTGCAGCTGATTGAGTTTTTGTTTGTTTTTTTTTCTTTTTTGTAAGTCAATGTGTTAGAAATATGATGTTCATCGTTATAGAGTCAACCGTCGAATTAATTTTAGATAGCATGCACATGTCACGTAATTGCTAAAAATGTGTCTGTTTTCTGCGTTGGTTTATTTTGATATTTAAATCAGTATTCATTGTTATAAAAGTACCAAACTAATGCTAAGTGTGTTTTTTTTCCTGTGTTTTAATATTTTAAAAGTTTTTAATTGTCAAAATCTATAGTAAACTTTTCAAATTCAGGTACGGGAGCGTACAGTTCGCTCAGTGCCTATGTCTACCGGTGCAGCAGCTGGTCGCGCTTCAAGGTCATCTCTTAGCGCTGGAACACCTGATTCTCTTAGCGATAATGAAGCAGCCAGTGGTCTTGGGCAGAGATATAGGAAACCAAGTGTACCAAGGTTAGATTTTTGTAAAATTTTTGTCATGTCTGTTTTAAATATATATTTTTTTGTAAACGTCGATGTTAATACTTGTGTAACTTCTTTCTAGATCTACTTTAACTCCTAGTGGATCGAGACCTGGTTCTCGACCTGGGTCTAGAACGGGATCAAAGCCACCCTCCAGACATGGATCGAATTTATCGTTAGATAGCACAGGTTAGATTTTACTTTATGAGATAGTGCATACTTACTTATTCTATCTAATCATGTTTTTATATATTTTACAAAAGGTTTGTTAAATTAATTCGATTGTATCTTTTTATGTCTTTACCTTAAGAATTTTGACGAGGTGATCCGATTTTGATGATTCTTTTTTATTGGAAAGCTGAAGCTTCGATTTGATTTGAAATCATTTCAATATGGTCCACTTTTGACGATTGGAAGTCGACTTTTTTTAATGTTGAAATTTTATAATTATTAATTATTTTGGATATAGTCTTAAGATACTCATTAAAATTTATTCCATTGTTATATTTAATCAAGAGCTCTCTGTGTTATTAGACGAAGTATTAACACCGTCACGCATACCTATGCGAAAAGTGACCAACACCCGCGCGTCTACCGCCCGCGCTGCCGCAACCGCCAGTAAGTTAGGAGCTACGACACCCAATGGTGGATCACGACCAAGGACTCCCACTGGATTCCTAACACCTGCGAGCGGGAGGTACGTTATTTCGAATAGTTTTTTCAAAAATGTATCTACATGAAGAATAAAGCACTGTTGTTTATTCTTTTAAAACAATTTATTAAAATACCACAATTAAAATTTGAATTTCTTTAAATGAAGTCGTCTTCTTTCAGCTTCAAACAGTATTAATTCGTAAATTTATAATCTTATTCTTCATGTAACTTAACAGTCAGCGTAAACTTTTAAATGAACATTGTAATATAAAAAGTTTCACTGGGTATAGGTTACCTAGCGGCGCCATGTACCGCACATCAAGTATACCGACACTATCTCCGGTGCCAGCATTAGTAAGGTACACAAAACGTTTGAGGGTTTGCTCGTTTCTTGTATGCAACAGAGTGGCGCTACAGTCGTAATTCGTTACACGACCAAAACTATTGTAAAATATAACGGTTATAAATAACACAAATACCTAATATTAGCCTACTGAATAACGTTATATTTATAACAGTTACGGTCGTACAACTTTGAGGAGTACCAGTGAGAGCACGCCACTAGGCTTCTGTGGGTGAAATTATGTATTGTCGTATAGTGACGTCGCTGATAAAGAACGTGGGTGCACCGTTTTTAAGAATGCTGTGTTTATTTGAATTTGTCTTCGTACTACGTCTATTGGTTCTTAAGGTGACTGTTTAATGGTTGAGGCAAAAAATCAATTTTTAAACTTTAAAGTGTACTCGTAGCATGCTTCAGTCGACTAATTTAGGGCACAGCTATTTCCAAGGAGTGGTGTTTTTACTAACAAATGAATTATATTATTTTATATATCTAATGATAAATTATAATTAAATTATATTTTTCCTTTTTCACATGCATCGTTTATGAAAAACGGAAACGAACACGAATAGTTCAACACATTCCCAGCCATCCTCAATGGCTTCCGAATATCCAAAATCCCTGTCCCACACTCATCCTGCATTCCAAACTCAGGGCACTACAAAAATTCCCGTGTACGTCGGAAACCGTTCGCAGAGAACGCCATCTGCAGAACGACGCCTTAAGCCGTCGCGAAAATCCCACTCTAGAGAGAATTCTCAAGACCCTAGTCCCATGTCCCACGACCCTAAGTCCGACCAAAGGAGTCCAGAAGACGATTCTTCACTGTTCAGCATTTCTGGAATGACCAGTGACAATGAATATGAGAGTAATATAAGCGAATCGAGCGGCGACGCGTCAAAACCGACCCAACGTGATAACAAAGGGTACAAGCTTGTTGATTGTTAACTTTGTTTTGGCCGGATTATTTCTATTGATGCTCGTTGATTTTGATTTTTAGCTATCACACATATTATCAGCCATCCATTTCTTTGTCGAAATTAATAAATGCGTATTACATCACGCCGTTCATTTGCTTGTGGACTCGTTTTCGCGAAACTCATTTGACACTTCACGATATTTATGTTTATATATTTATAATATCCATGTTTCAAACTAATAGCTGCATATTGAAGATTCATGTGATTGTTTGTTTTAGTAAAAAAATATTGTGCTTATCATGAATGGTGTTTAATCATTCCATTTAACTAAATATTACTTTAACAAATATATAAGATTTCATATCAGATTTTGTTATATATATATTTATACATATATGCATATATTTGTAAACTCTATTATAATCTGCTTTGATTGTAACTTAATATCTTATTTTTTGTTATTACACATGCACTGTAATGTAGTATTTAAAATAAATCACATTTCCTGCACAAATAAAGGTATTTTTATAGTATTCTTAAAATGAAAAACTTTGTAAATTACTGTACAAATAACATACAATTCTATTTTAATTTAAGAGTAAAAACTTTCACGATTTTTAATCTTAACTTTGTTTTTTTTTTAATATATGTATTTTTAAATTAGTAGATATATAATAATAATGTTACCTAACAAATCGGGAAGTTTTCTTAATTTTGAATAATACAGAATTGTTTTGTAAGGCACAGTAGCATGTGCACTAACATTATTAATATCTTCTATTTGTCCCGTTCTAATCTATCCGTTCTATCTATCTTTGTGCTTCGCTAACATCGCCGTAGGAGCGGGTCGTTTGCCTCCACCGATGGTCAAACGCCCGGCAGAAGCCGCATCCCCGTGCCTAAGGATTCTAACCATAGTCAAACTAGGTAAATGTTAGTTTTGTATCTTGTTGATTTCGGTCACTAGTGTCTGTATTACCTTCATTAGGGTTGTGGAGTTTTCCGTGTGACGTAGCTTGATGCATGGTTTCGAATTCATGCGAGTCATCATATACTTAAAAGTGTCACTACGTCGCAGACAAAGGACGCCGTCGGGTAGCACGACACCCGTACGACCGGGACAGCAGACGGCTGCGTCGCGACTGGTCCGCCGGCCGTCGGACGCCACAGACGGCGCCGCCCCCACTACGCCACTCACGCGACGCACTACCGCCGCCTCCAAGACCACGGAGAAGCGCGAGCCCTTCCGACTGTAGGCGAAACGATCTTCAATTCTAAATCATTCCCATCAAAACGCCGCCACATTGAACTTCCATCGTAGTCGTTGTGGCGGCGTTTTGTTCCACTTTTCGTAGCGAGGCAGCCGCTGCGATCGTACTATGAATATAATATTATGCCGTTTTTGCGAAATTGTATTTTTTATTTTTAAGCTAAATGTACGTTAAATATCGTTCCGCGCGCGGTAGTACATCGCAGCGCCTAGCTTTCGCTGCGGACTTGAAGTGCTGATGAAAGTTGAAACGATTATATGACTAACGATACATTAACCCGTTCGCGATTTAAGCTAAGCTTGTGTAAAAAAAAAATTGCGATATCGGCTTCTAATTAGTAACAACTGTAGGTATAGTAGCAAAACATAAAGTCTGCACCTGTTGCCTTGTATACTTATTTTCTACGATCCCAAACACTTTACGAGTTAGGTTTTTTCGTGCTATCAGTATATTTTCTACTGATCAATTTTCTTTTTGTTTTTCTGCTTC
>JANCMC010000010.1:461549-476492 GCA_024363005.1 Charaxes varanes
TATATATATATACAGTAAGTACTTTTGCTTTGGGAACCTGTCTTAGCATCCCCAGTATCAAAAACTCCATCTAGAAAGTACATGATGAAAACCTAGATATTGCACTAGAATATCCAAGTTCGAAGCAAGATTTGAATAGCCAGGACACATATATATACATATAGTATACATACTTTTCTGAGCACTATCCACCTCAAACAGACCAACAAAGAGAAGAAAACACTTTCAAGTTGAAAACGAGAAGGAAGAAAAGAGATTTAATAAGGCAACTTCGGAAAGCCAAGGCCCTAGGTGATAACCATCAACTGTCTAGGCTTCTAGGGCCTATTCTTAAATTAATCCAGGGTTTATCCCAACAAATAACAAAAAATCGGGATGACTTTAATCGGGCTAACCACAAAGCGAACTTTGACAAAAATCCTTTCCAGTACTCTAAGCATTTTCAATGAGCAAAGTGGATAGCTTGCCCTGTCACAAGAACATATTTACGAACATTTCATGAGCACTTACAACCATATGGCGATCCAAAAGTTAAAAGACCTCAAGATCAAATTGTTTAAAAGCAACTCACCTTCCCCAGTGGAAATGGAGGAGCAAATTAAAAGAAAACCATCCTGGGTAGAAAGAATGATTGCAAAGGCCGAACATCATCTTTAGAAGCTGTTGTTGACAGCTTTATAAACACACTCGATAAGGTAGACCAACAACCAATAAGCAATATAAAAAAAAGCTTGGATATACAACAACTATCTTACAGCACTTCTAAATTGGCCTTTCCTTGTCTACGACATTACCAAAACTCTCCTGACAAAGCTAGACACAAGTGTCACAAGAATTCGGAAGTCATGGCTCGGACTGGCTATTTCTGCAGATCCATCAGCACTGTACAGAGACATCAATAACCTTTGAAACTAAAGAGACCATCCCAACTCTACAAAAACCTTAGAGTCACTAAGAGTCGCATCTTAGGAAAATCACACGATGAGTTAGCCGCTTCTCTCCCAAACGACAAAGATGTCATGGAGCTTGAGTCACACCTTCACTTCCATAAGAAATTTATGTCAGGAGCTCAATCAAACAGAGATGGGTTTGGTTCAAGAGAGAAAACAGAGGAGAGGAATGTAATCAAATCTTTCCTTAAACAGCATGAAATCGACCTTTATAAGCTTCACGCAACAAAACTGGAAACATATAGTGAATGGTGGAATTCTGTAACCCGCCGGCATTGAGATGGTGTACCTTAATATACCACTGGTCTCCAGCCTCACTAAAATTATACTCCAATGCTTTCCAAATGTCACACCCAGACCAGAGTAATCTAGTTAGATTGGGGAAATAAACTGAAAAAACATGTCATCTCTGTAGTGAGGCAATTTGTACTGCCAGACACTTGCTGGATGGATGGATGGAGATGGATGCAGGATTCTCCTCGGTAGGGGTCATTACTCACGACACCATGATAGAGTTTTAGAACTTGTACGCGAGGCAGTAAGCATCTCTGTCGCAAGAGCTCAAAAGGGACTGATTGTAAATAAAAAGCACATCAATTTCATTAGAAGGTTTGAATAGGAAATCGAGAATCAAGCCGGTCTCCATCTTAAATACTGCACCCAATTGGGCTCACACCTATGAAAAAGACACAAAAATTTATTTAGATTACAAAATCCCAGAGGATGTTGTTGTCTTGTCATCCAGGCTGGACATATTCCTTTATACAAAGACACTAAAGCGAGTAGTACTTGTAGAGCTTACAGTTCCATGGGAGACCAACATCTCTAAAGACCATTTGATAAAAACGAACAAGTACTTTGACCTAACCAATGAGCTCACTAAAAACGGTTATAAAACCAGCTTATACGCAGTAGAGGTAGGAGCAAGGGATATACCAGCAAAATTCCTGTATAACCTACTAAAAGACCTTGGCTTGTCAAGCATTATCATAAGTCATTAGGACAAAACAATCACCAATCTCCAGACTAGAGAAAACTGTAATACGGTAGGCTGATCTTACTCATACAAAGACACTAAACTGATTTGAACTTGTTGAGCCTACACTTCCATGGGAGACCAACATCCCCAAAGACCATCTGATAAAAACGAATAATTGCTTTCACTTAACAAATAAGCTCACCAACAATGATCACAAAACCTGTAGAGATAGGAGTGAGGGCTACCTACACCAGCAAAATCCCTGTACAAGCTACTAAAAGATGTTGGCTTGACAAGAAGTATCATAAGTTCTTTACTAGAAAGGACATCTAAAGCTGCACTAGTAGGATCATACTTATACGGCTAGGCAGGAGAGGGAACACTGGCAGTGAAGATGAGTGAGCCCTGGGCACTGCTATGGTATACATCCATGGATTTACTGTGCGGGTGCAGGATCCATCGTGTTGCAGAAGAAGGAACCATAGCAGTGACTGGGACTTGTGAGCCAGGTGTAGTTTTAGGAGCACACTCTTTATAGTGATCACTAACACTCACCTTCACTGCCAGTGTTCCCTCCCCTGTATAGAGCCTAGCCTAATATGGTGAAACGAAAAGTTTCAGTATCATTTTACGAAGAATATATGAACGGAAGAATATAAAATTTTAGCAGCAGCAGGATTATAGTTTATTTATATATGATGTTGTGCAAATGCTAATATTTTATGAATTATGCAATATTAATATATTTAATTAAATTATTAAATCAAAAGCACACGCACACCAAATGAGTAACATGATTTACACATGTGTGTATATGTGTATATATACCATTTAGTATAAGATTATGTTTTAACATAAATATGGCTACACTAAAAATATTAACTGAAATATTACAATGTTGTTGTACAAAGAATTGAAATTCTTTATATAGTTTTAAATAAGTATATAATACATAAATGTAAAGCTTTGTATTCGAATTTCGAACACCAGGCAATCTCTAGTATTGGGAATAGTAATATCAATCATCAGAAACCACAGCTCTTGATGGCTCCTACATTAAGTATATTCTTGCCATTCTCACTTTTTAGGTTTTCTAAATGCACTTGATGTTTTCTATTAACTGTATTCATTTCAAAGTAAAATACTTGAATATACTATGCTAAAATGTAAAAAGGAGAGAATAGCAAGAATATGGCTTACAATGATGACTGAAATGCTTATGTGAAGTACATAGGAGCTATCAACATATGCAACAATTTAGGCTCATAAAAATAGAAATACATGAGACAGTACCTGTGCAATGTTAGTTTGTGAAGTATGCGTGGAGGCGTCAACAAGCGCTTCACATTCTGCAGCCGACAAACCTACATCACTGGATGCAGCCAATGATGGACTCTTCTTGCTGCCATCATATTGCGACTCTTCACTCATTTTCCCATACACAATATCAAGTGACCATTTATCACCATTTAAGACTATGAGGTTCGCATTTTACGAGATTCTATGAACGATCAATTTCCCCTGTTTACACAGCTGCTATTGTATTTGTAACTGTTCCGTACAGACTTTCTTTGTTTATAATGAAATAACCTGAAAGCAACAAATATGACTGTACTGAAATAGTAAGTTGGAAAATGAAATGCATGTGTTAATGTTTATATCAACTTACACGTATCTAATTACCGAAGTGAACAAAATGCAACGTGAACCAAATTTTACTTCATAATTTCTAATAGGAATTTTTCATAGACTATCAGAGTTCACGATTGTATTGGTTTTATTTCGGATATCTTGGCATCGCTCGTCTCTGAATTTTGGCGTTGTTACACAACAAAAATGCGCCGAACCACGGATGGCTAAGGTCAAGAACGCTACTATACAATTCACTCACTTTGATTAATAGAAATAGTCCACTATCGTAGTAATACCATTACGTGTTTTCCGAACGTAACATACTAGTAAAATAGACAAATTAAATCGGGATGTACAGATGAAAACCTAGGAGAAACAACGGATAGAAAGGCAATTATGTTTATACGGTATTTTGACAAATAAATTTGTGTCAGTTCAAAACGGTTCCTCGCCAAGTTATTCCCAGTAAAGCGAATATTTATGACTTTATATTGGTAAATAATAGCAATGAGTTTCAATTCTATCCAATTATCAAAGAGTATGCTAGTATTATATCCAATAGAATTTTTGACATAAACATTTAATACAAAATGGCTGTATTTGCATTTTCTGCGACTTTTTTTATTATCTGTTGAAAAGTGACTGGTTTTTCTAAACTTTATATGTCTCTGGAGACTACATAATATAAATTTCACAGCACTTTTATATACTAAACTACAAGAAAACTTAATAAAAGTAATTCTGTCAGCATTACAATAACAAGATAACATGTAATAAAATTCTAACAATTTTCGACTATTAAAATATGAAACGAGAGCAATGTGATTTATATCCGATTACTGCTAAATTGATCTAAAGTTTAATAATTGCGAACCTGCTCTGCTTAAGTCTAGAGCCTTAAGTCCTGTGTAATACATTAAAAATTCTTTTTTCCCCAGTTTATTTTTTATTCTTCAATTTACTCTTACTTCTAAATGTATACCCCGTGGCCTCTAAATTATCCGATCTATTTGAAATATTATTTAATACAGAACAAACTATTATTTATGATCTTACTGTCACTAATGACAAAATTATGGCTGTGAGAATGAGAATTTAAATAAAAAACCAAACAAAATAATTAAATTGTAATGTTAAGACATATTAAATAAAATTGTTAAAGTTCTTTGATATTTCAATGTCTGGATGAATTTTAAACATATTTTGTCTAAAAGTTCCCTACGATCTTCTGCTTCAGGAAAAAGTTTAGTTCAAACAGAACAAAACAAAAAAACAGAAGATGAATTCGAATCACTTAAATTAAATGTTCTATCATTAAAAGTCTTATTAGAAAGTAGAGACGCTGCCATAGGAAAGCTTGCTCGTGAAAAAGAAAAACTCTATGTAGAATTAAAAAGTGCCCAAAGATTGAGCCGAAACATACAACAGCAATTTTTAAAAGAAAGGTAATATTATATTTAACATTATTTCTCAATGCTTATTGAATTAAAAATGTGTAGTGTTAGATAGGTTTGGACATTCATTATAGATTAGATATGTTGTGCCACAGACAAAAGTAATTATATAAAATTAATAAATTGCTCTTTATTGTGTGATCTTTAATAAATAATCATTTAAACCTGTTGGATAATCTTTCATATATTTTTTTAAGGGAAATGCATTCAAGAGAAAAGGAGCTTTTTGTCGATAATATTAAAAGAATTTCTGCTAATATTAACAATAGTAGCAAATGCGTGAGTTTATTTGTATTATTGTTACCTACTAACAAACACATTATCTTTGTGAACGAGAAGGAGTTTACGCAGTCATACTTTATAACTTTACTTTTTTGTGTTTGTTTATAGGCTCGTAAAAAATGATTTATCTAAACTATTTATTATGGATAGAAATAATATGCGTATTAAATTTTATAGCTCGACGAAGAGAAATATATTCAAGCGTTAAAAAATGAAATTACATGTAAAGATGAAGTTATATTTAATATATGCACTAAATATTTGAAATTAAAAAAAAGTAAAGAAGAATTACGCAAGAGCTATAAATCGCTACAGCAATACATGCAACAGGTAATACTTAATGTTAAAATTGAGGCATCTAATTTTTATATTGACATAATAACCTTTATTTGACCTTTTACAGACATTTATGAGTGTTTTTACAACTTTAGAAGATAACAAAAAATCGTTATACATATTACTAGAGGAGTTAAAGAAAGGCGCGAAATCTTCTCCGGCCCAAAATAAGTATTTGAAATTGTTAAAATTGAACGCTGACCTCAATTTTGAAAACTCTCAACTAAAATTGCTCCTTATTTCAAAAACTGATTACAAATCCAATGATGATAATCAAAGTGGAACTTCTACTGTTACAGCGTCCAAGTATAGTAGTCCATGTTATAATGATAAATTTGAAAATATAAGTAAGATTGTGAAACATCGAACACCAACATATTGTATTAGAGAATTTCGTCGCCGTAGTAAAATTAATGCTAGTAAAATATTCGGAGTTTCTAGTAAGCCTAAGAATATTAACTTATTAAATAAGTATGGTAGGAATACTTGTTACAGATCAATGTCTGATACTGCATTGTCAAATAAATTATATAAGTAATCTGTTTTTCAATATTAGTTAATAACCTTAATAACGTAAAGTAATGAAATTTAAGCGTCAATATATAAAATAAAATTAAATGGACAAAAATTGCACGATGAAAATTGTAAAATAAAATAAAAATCTAATTCTATCCGGTTCCATTATGTGCCTATTAATGTTGCTATATTAAATTTTACAAGGGAAGTTATTAGACTGCCCACATTATAAAAAAAAATGCAATGCATTGGTTAATGTTTATTGTTGAATGGCAACATTGATCCCAGATTTGTGTGCGCCGGCATCGCACGTGAACGTGTCGCGGAAATCTTAATAAATTAGTGAAATCACTATGTCGGACGAATATTTCTATGGTAAGTGATAAACTCAAATATATATTGCATTCCTTATTGTATTTATTTGTTCCATATTATGCGTACTTTGCATACTATGTATATTTCATTTTGGCGTCTAGCTTTGACACCCGGCTACTTCGCCATTTTATTTCACAATACACTTTTATTTATTTCTCATAGTAGTTTATCTAAGTATTGCTTTATTTAAATGCATTTATAAGGCTGTGTTGCATAGTTACGAAATTTCGATACATGATAGGCTTATTGCCGCCATTTCTATCCACAATCACGTTCATTCGTTAGTAGGTAATTAAGGCGTTTTAGGGGTTGTTGGAATGTATTTCTATGCTCTATAGGTAATACGGTAATGATCTATATCTAGGTTCGAGAATTCGCAAACGTGCTTCGTACGGTGTCGTCCTTGTGAGGGCGCGTAATTTGAAAGTATGGCGTCCAAGCGTCCTGAGCGGCCGTTTAACTCCATTCCTTGAACTTGATTTGCAACGTTTAACAACTTGTTCATGCAACTGTTTCCAATGTTATTAGTTATGTTACAAGTACAATTTATTTCTTGCGAACGATTATTAAATTCAATGTGCGGTTTTTCAGGTGTTACTCTATCTTCATCACATCAGTCTGAGACATGGGACCCGGAAGCCAAAGCGGAGTACCCGCGAAGTAATAAGTTGCTCATTCGCCAAGCCCTTCTCGGACCTGATGCTAAAACTGATGAACTTAATGTTGTACAGGTATACATACGACAAAAATTTTGTGTAATTGCCAGGTGTAATATTTTTAAAAATATTTTTATGTCAACTATTTTGAGTGATGCTAACAGTAATGGTACTAAAAATACCACGCCGAATATGAATTTGGCGTGGTATTTTTAATTGTTTCTATATTATGTGTTCATAATGTGCCTTACATTACAATGCATTAAATAAAGCTCACAATCTATGTCAAAACTATTATAAACTCACCAAATGCTTGATGAATGTACAATTTTGTTTTGAACATGTGCTGCTAATAATGTCTTGAGACTTAATTTGTCTAATTGATATATAATTCATAGTCACTGTTTGTAGTTACAATAAGGCTAATTTTTATTTTGTAATATATGTCAGTATAATTTAATGTTACAAGGCGAATTTTTTAAAAGTTTCTGATAAAGTTGTACACAAATGTCACAGACTAAAGTCATGACTAGGATTTTACTGTGAAAGGAATACTATGTGTATAGCATACCGTTCCACGGGAAACTAACATCCCTAATGACCCTCTAATACAAGTACTTTGACTTGACCAATGAGCTTACCAAAAATGTTAACATGACCAGTTCTCATGCAGTACAGAAAAACACTACAATCATATTAAAATAAAATTAAATAAAAAAAAAAAGCCATATATTATGGATTGTGGTAGTACACTAAGGTTCAAATCTTTCAGGTTTTATTGTTTAAAATTGAAGAATTCCTACTTCAAATGCTGATCCTGAATTCTTTCAAAGGTCACTCAGAAACCTCTACTCATTTCACGACTCCAGTAGAGGTGGGCTCAAGGGTATACCAGTAAAATCTCTAAAACCCACTAGATGACCTTGAGTCATAAAAGTTCTTTGAAAGAAAATCAAGAAATAGATCATTTGACTAAGCGAGGGTGGGTAAACTGCCAGTAGAGGCAAGCAGCTGTTATAGAGTAAAACTCGCGAACCTTCACCTGTATCACAAGTCTCAGATAATGCTATGATTTCTTCTACTGCAATGTGTCGAACCTGGCACCAGCACAATGTATCCATGGAATTTCTTTTTATCTAAACATAATTGCTTAACCTGTTTTATTTTATATGTAGCAAGCATTTTAAGCAAGTCATAAATCTTTTGTGATGTGATTGTAAAGTTGATTTGTTGTCTCAATATAGGTGGAGACCATGTGCCTCCAGGAATCAATCAAAATTCCAGTGGCAATCCTTAAAGTGGGGGAGACTCGTCAAGCACGTCTTGATATTGAATTCCCCGATGCGCCCGTCACATTTACCCTCATACAGGTAAGATATTATTGAATAACAATTTTATGAAATAATTCACAATATTTTTTGTTTTTATTGGAAGCTTTAGTTATTTATTTTTAGGATTTCTTATTATGACTACTATATTAAAAAATATATAAATTTGCAACATATAACATCCGCTTTACATTATTTTTCTTTATTGAAAAATGCATTCTTTATTTATGACACAAGTTCTTGAAAGGTTAGAGACTATTTAAAGATAAGAAACAATGATGATAAAATAACCATTTAGTAATGACAGGTGCATTATATCGTTTTGATGTGACACTACCTGCTTATGAATTTTTGAGGCATTTGGCTGAACTTCTACTGTATCTAATTATTCAAGCTTGCTAGAATAACTTTATATTAGCATGTATACATGTTGGCTCTAGGGATCTGGGCCGGTGCATTTGATTGGACAGCATCTGCTCGGTGCATTAGTTGAGGAATTTGAAGATATGGAGGAGATCGAAGAAGAGATGTTGGATGAAGAAGAAGGTGAAGATTCCCAGTTTAAGGTGAATTAATTGAGCTATACATTTACTTAACACTTAATAAAAAAAATATTTACTACTGCTAACTTTTAACTGTTATAATATATATTTCCTTCGTGTTGTTACTATTCTTTGACTAAAATATAAAAAAATTATCAATATATTATACAGTAGATTACTAAATTTACAGGAAGATGAGAATAAAAGGAAAGCGTCCGCTGGAAAACGCAAGACGAATGAGGTACTGAAAACCTTCAACTAATATTGAATTACATGTGACATGTCTAACAGAGGGAAAAGGGCTTGAGGCCCAATTCTGCCAAATATAGGCAGCAAACATTTTAAAAACATTGCTATTGTCTGAAATATGTAATTGTTTTTCATGTCTATTAAAATATAAATTCTGCTGTCGTATTTTGGTGTAACTGGGCCCCTAAAAAAATCAAAAATTTGGTAACAGTTGAGGTAAACAACACAAAATTGGCTGTTGGTTTTCTGTACTCATTCATAATTCCCTTTACCTTCTGATAGAATAATATGTCTCATTAAGTAGACATTGGTTGATTGAAGTTTTTTAAATACATTGTGAATCTTGATGACTTGAATGAAGAATTCTTAAATTCTGAACATTTTGAAGTGAAACTTCTTTAGCACCATTGTCATCAACAATTTGATAAAAAGAAAAAGCGAAACATAAAACATACAAATATATTCCTAGTTAGAATTTAGCTTGCGAGAGAATTGAGGTAAAATGCAAGTATTTTCTATAATCTTCGTCTCTTTGTTTTGGAATTTTTGTAGTCTTGTGCTTGTGTACTAAGCCTTCAGAAAGCTAGTCCTAGTCAATGTATCATTTTTATGTGTATGCATATTAAAATTCATTAGTTAATTAATTTATTTTATTTATTTCTAATATCAAAGAAGTTTTACCTCAATTGCATGTAAAGATTACATACACTCACACATTTGTAATTAATATGAAACAAAACAAACAGCATGCAAGCAGCCAAAATTCAACTTGTAATGTTTTATTTATTATGTTTTCAAATTGTTTTGATTGAAAGGAAATAATTGTTTTACTGCCTCTTGCAGGATGAAGATGATGAAGAGGGTGAGCCCAAGGGCAAAAAGATAAAAATGTCGAATAATGCCAAAGGGAAGGCCCCATCACCCAAGAAGAATGCTAAGAAGTGAACCGCCAGCATCACTGCTCTGCCTCAGTCCTCTCAGATAGATTAATTCCATTAAGACTGACAATCGCTTTTGGTTTATCTCCATTGCAGGCAATCCAGACAATTTTTTTCTAAGATTTTGATATTTGATTTGTCTAAATCCAATAGACCAGTACAGAACGCAGGCTGCAGGTTGGCAGGGCGGACTAGGCGCCACTTAGTTGTAACACATAAAGGTAATTCAGTTTAGGTTAGAGTTGTATCGACTCGTGTGCTTGAGAGAGTGGATGTGTGTACATGTTGTGAATGTTCTTTCCAGTCGAGGTATTTGTGATCACAGTTGGATTGTCATCTAACTGTGAGGTTACTTATGATTGGATGGATGAAATTTCTCTAAACTTTATCTGAACTTAATTTCTTTTCATTCCTTGCTGTGGTATAATGTTATTGATGTCAAATTTATGAATAGTGGTTCCACACATGTATAATTTAAGTTAAAATGTAAGCATAATCAGTGTATGTTTAGACATTGATTCTTTTGTATCAATTAGCCGATCACTATAGAAATCCTAATTTCATAATCTCTCATTTCAGGATATCTGATCAACCTATATTAATTTGTTTGTACATATTCATATAAAAACATAAGAACGGTAATAATAAAACCATTTTTAAACATTCACGTCTCTTGTCTTTTATTAACCAACTCCAAAAAATTGAATTGTTGAAATCTTTTTTTATGATTCATCAATTACTCGAAGATGCCCGAACAAATTTGTAAAATTCTATTCTGTTTCAAAGGGGAAACTTCCTAGTTAATACCATTAACTTTTTATTAAAATCAATAGAACTATTTTTGAGTAATTAACAGAACTAAATATTTATGTACATACCCATATAAATAGACTATTTTCAATCAAAATGTTCGAAATAAATATTTAAAAATTCTGTAATTAGCATACTTTAGCATTTTTTCCATTAATTTGAAATGTTCATTCTGACCTCAATAAATTGGAAAAAAAATAGAATTCGAATCTAATACGTGATGATGGTATTCGTTAAATAAAATAATGTTGGAAAGACTTAAACAACATATATTAAGTCTTGATGGTATCTTAAATAACTTGAAAGTTTTCAAAATAGTTTTCTTATTGACTAGAATGTCCTATTAACATAAGTTCAAGTCTACATTTAATAGTTTTAAAATCCTAGAGAGAGATCTTGTGGGCGGACAGTTCTTGTAGGCTTTCGGAACCCTAAAATGAAAGCATTTTGTGAATTCAAAGCCATGTTATGTTTGAAAATCTGTCCAGATATAATAGTGTAGGGACTAAATAAAGTTTATAACATCTGATGATGTTCATAATTCGATTTATTGCATATTCACTACAACAAATACAATGTTCCTTAAGTATTTAAAAACAAGCTTTTAACTTAACAATTATGCAATACAGAAACCTACTTTTCAGAGCCAACTACTTGCAAAGATACAAAAAAGTGCCTGCAAAATTGTAAGATAAGCTGTTGCAGAATGTGTGCTATAAGCTAGATACAGAGAATGCATATTTAGTGAACGCCATTTTATATTTAGTCTTTCTAACCATAGATAGGCATTTACAAAATAAAGGAGTATCGTAGAAATTTATTCTATCAAAAACGTTGCCGGTATATATAATACGTATGTATGTTTGCAACATTCGTGTAAAGAGCAGAGCGGAAGTTTATTTTCGGATACTTGGTTATCAAGCGGGACGCGGGAAACCAGGCACATATTTTCAAGTCTTCGAGCGTATATTAGTTGTTGGATTGGTTCGAGACCGCGCTTTGTTATTTCCGGTTAGATGAGGCCGTTCAATATCAATCATATTGTAGTTTGTATTCTTTGTTCTGCTGTTTAAATTTCATCAATAAAAGCATGCCGCAAATATTGTAAACGTTGACACGCTCAAGAAAAAAGCGTTAGTCTACTGTTTGAAGTAAAATAAAAATGATAATTGTTTTAATTGTATTTAAAGCTAGCATAAAACCTGATAACGACATGAATTGTTATTCAGCTCCTTTTTAATTAACATATATGTTATTAATGTACTGTTTCTTATTAGTTATCATTTATAAAATAATTAAATTATAAAAGTGTTTGTATTGACTTACAGTAAATAAATGGCGCCATACTATTGAGATATCGTTGTAGCAGTGCTACCATCATTGATAACAGTATGATGAATGCTTTTAGTTATGGTTATGGTAGCAATAATATAGAAATAATGGGTTCTTATTGCAAACGTGTTAAACGTGACTTCTTCATTGATCATTAATGTCTTTTGGACTAATAAATACAAAAGTGCAACCATGCGTTAATATTATTTGAAGACGTACTGTACATATTTTTTGACCGCCCCCATGATTTTCCGAATTATTACCAATAAATTAAAAAAATATGTGACTTTTACATGTTTTGAAACGTTATTGAAAGTTTTTTGAAAAATTTGAAGAAATATCACAGTGCCGTAAAAAGCAACAGATTCTTGTTACTGTTATCTGTGCTTTTTAGCTTATGGTATCATTTCCGTCAAAATAAAGTTGGCAGCACTGTTTAAAATAACGCTTTCAATTGTATTGATGTCGAATTGTAGCGCCATCGGCCACATGATATTGTTTGATATCAAAAGTTGTGTGAACGTGAAGCGTCTTTAAATTTATAGGATCCATTAACCAGGCTCATCATTTTACAAGTTAACAAGTAAGCAATATATATGCCCTATTTTTTCCAAGTAGATGATTAAAAATTTTCTGGAACAAACAGTACCTATGCGATAATGAGAATGCCATTACATTGGATAAATCAATAAGTAAAAAACTGTTGTTTGGGTTTTTGTATTTGATGAAGATAGTTGGACTTATATAGAAATAAGTACAAACACATAAATTTTATTTATAAGTAATAGATATTTATACATAATTAGAGACTAATATATAGTATCATGGGAACATAGTGGGTTAAAATTTTAAAACGCGTCGTGCAACGCGACAGAACGAGACTGAGACTGGACTTGTCTCAGTAGGTTAAGGTTATGTCTTCTACTTTCAACCTTGATTTGTTTTTAATAGAGTAGGTTCAGTAATCTTTGAAATTCCATAAAAAAATATATGCGTCGCCGGCGGCGGGAAATCGTGCGGAGGGGACGCCTGCCGACCATCTCCCGCCATTTCAAAATATGGCGCGACGCTTTTTATGATTTTAACCCATGAGTAAAATTATGTTAGCGCGACGCATTTTAAGATTCAACCTTAATAGTGTTTTGTGTATTGTAACAGACGCTATGCAGACGAGTGAGCTCTACAGCAGTAGAACTAGAAGTTCCGTAATGAGAAGAAATAATAATGCTGACGTTTCTAGGTTAGTCAGTTATTTCTATAAAAAATATACTAAATTACACCTATGTAAATATGTATTTTTTTAAAGCAACAATATGTTTATTCTTACTTTTACCTTTTTGCTCAGCTATTAACCAATTAAATTGGTATTATGTAGGGTTGAACAAGAAATTGGCTTTCCACACTAAGTTCGAATTTAGTTTGCACATCAATTAGTTATAATTTTTGCTTGTTATGCAAACATAACTATACATTAATTTCTAATAATAAATCTTAGCAAAATTTTCTTTAAAAAAGTAGGAATTGTCATCCAAAGTGGTAAAACACTTTGTTGGTCAACTATACAATCTATGAGAAATACACATGCTCGTAGTTATTTATAATTAGATAAGAAATAAATGCAATTTAAAGTATGGATCTTCTTAATATTATATTCATATATAAAAGCAGGTGCGAATGCTTGCAATGTAAAATTGTGTTTGCAAATATGTAGATAGATACTAAATAATACAATTAGGCTGTAAATATATTGTATCTGGATATGATGACACGAAATTACTGTCTTGAGTTAAAAAAAAGAAAGTTAACTGTTTCTTATAAAATTATAATATATTTCTTGCAAATTGCTTCCTTTTAGCAAAAAGTAAAATATGTTGAATCGCTAAGCATTCCTATATCTTTCGTTCTTTGCGAATTCCTGTGACTTTGTTTCAGAAGATGCGAATTGTGGATTGATATATATTTAACAAACAGTATATTATGTTACAAATGACTATTTTTGGAATTGTGTTATTTTGCTGTTACTGTTAAAAAATTTCCATTTTTTTCCTTTAATTAAAAAAAAAATGAATAGGGTCTATGATGGTTATTGGTTATAGTTTTATTTCAAGAGCATTTTTGTACAATTACATTGCTTTTTCTTTCTCTTTATGTTATTATTGAGGAGTGTTCATATAATTAGAAACAATTGTTAGAAAGCAAGTTTATTTTTGACAAATCTTATTGTGATATCTTTTGTATATCTCACATTGCAAAACTTTTCATTCATTCATTTATATACATTTTTTGATTAGTATTCAGATAAACTTTGGACAATACCATATTCTTGCAACTTACTGGCTGGCCACAAAATTAAAAATACAGATATATACATAAATGATAAAAATATAGCGCATTTGGCAAAACAACTTGTCTTAACAAATAGGAAAAGAATATTCGGTGGATTGTTTCCCATTTAGCACACTAAAGTGACACTAAAGCGAGTAGTACTACTTGTAGAACTTACAGTTCCATGGGAGACCAACATCCCCAAAGACCATCTGTTAAAAACGAACAAGTACTTTGAC
>JANCMC010000010.1:543321-554073 GCA_024363005.1 Charaxes varanes
GAAAAACCGACTGTGGTTTATGATGCACTGCATATATTTTATAAGAAAATTGTCTCTAAATAAAAAATTTAAATAAAATAAATAAATAAATAAATTAAAACATAATCACATTTTAAGGATAATTCATACCCTAAAATATGATTATGAAATTTATTGAAGACTTAAATTTTTGTAATAAAATATGTAGTTTCAAGACGTTAATTTTAGTTATGAGTAAGTAACACATTATTTAATAAAGAAATTACAAAAAGCATAATAAAGCGTACACATAATTTTACACACCTAAAACGCGACAATTTTATCGAGGTAATTTCTAAACTTAAATGAAATTTCTTCTGTGACATAGACAATAAGCTTTTTTTTTAATCATTGCGTTTGTCGGCGCGTCACCGCGTCACTTTCATTACGCGAATCCGCCATTTTGTACGGAGCAGGCGGTGATTCAGGGCTTGCTTTCCCGGCTAAGTGTTTATAGCGTGAAAAAACTGAAAAACTTCGTTCAATTGACTTTCTACGTCGTCAATAGGCGGAATAGACACAATAGTGTATAAAATTTGCTGCTTTATTTAGTGCTTTCGTGATTTGTGAGTGTCCTGTAATTGGAGCGCGTGGCTGGTTATTCTTTGTTGTTGGATTCGACGTAAAATAGGTAAGTTTTATGTATTTCTCACTTTATTTAATGTTTTCATTTATGTGTTAGCAAATTAAAATATGAAAAATTGAAAAAACATGTGAAAATGCATTTCTGAACATTGCGTTAGCATCATCGAGGTGGTAATGCCAATAGGCGGTGTGGCGCTATGAATGAATCTGTGCTGGGGTCTTCGGTATGCCCGTTGTCGCTAAGTCGCGTCACAACTTCGAGGCCGCTAATACTAGTCGCGACAGTTTTCTAGAATCTACCAACTGTAACGACTAAGTCCACGCGGTTTTTCTGATTGACAGGACGCTGGTCGCTGACCTACTTGTAGTAGAAAGTTGCTGCATTATAAATAATTCCTAAACAGCGTACGTTACGAGTTCGCAACACTGATAAAAGGTCAGTATTATTATGCGATAATTATGTCCATATGCAAATTAAATACAACAGATGGCATCATTTTATGATGTATGTTAATATTGGTGGTTATTATAACAAATGAACGACGGTGAAAAGCACAGTCTACTTCTCTATGGACAAGTGGTTCTTCTGGAAATCAATATAGTTTTTAATATATTTTAATGTTTTAATTATAGTTCATGTTAAACTGACAGATACTACATGTACAATATTGTGTTTGGAAGTTTTCAAGTTTTATCATATAAGACTCATTGATTGATACTCAATAATTTTCAAAGAAGTAAGTCATTCAGTTTCTTAATTGATCATTAGTATGATTTGGAATCTTCTATGTTAAGATGAGATATATACTTAACTAATATTGTCCTTATGAAGAATAATTGTATGTGTAATGTTGGCATAATACTAAGAAATTTATAAGAAATGTCATGGTAAATGATTATTGACCAACATATTTATTTTAATTCTACTGGTATTCAAGGTGACAATGCCATATGTGACTTAACACCTGTACACTTCAAAATGGAAAATTACCGACACAATGAATGCCATATGAAAATGTATTACAAGATACTTTCATCCGTTTTTATGCACTGCTACTTATTTAAAATAAAAGCTGATTAATAATTTAGATAATACACCTCTTGTTGAATGTCCTGTGCATGTATAATATCCTTTGTTTGCTAAACTATATTACAAATGTATTTATTTTGTTTCGGGAGAGTAACATTTTTTGTTTTAAAGGCATATGCGAATTTTGTTCTAAATTTTATATTTTTGCTCAGTAAAATTAACCATCATGTTTTACTGTATCTATCAAAACGATACTCAAAACAATCATTTGTATAAGTCATGCATTGAACAATTTGATATGAAATAAAGGTTGAAGATATGTAAATAAAAAAAAGTATGTGTCTGGTTTGAACCAATACTTTGTACCCAATTATTCTGAAAAGTCTAACTTACAACCTTTTTTAACTGGAATTTCAATAAGCTAAGCTAAAAAGCCTATTTGAAAAGGATTAATGTCAATTATTGACTGCTGCATTTATGATCTTGCATATTGTTATGCAATTCACAAAAATATGTGTGTAAAATACATTTTTCCTCTCTGTATATTTAAATTCTAGATACTCCTAATAGAAAGTAAGAGAGCTATAAAAATATATCGTAAATGTATTACTAATTATGAATTACTAAAATAAATGTTCAATAAAGAAGTGCTGCGATAAGATTACTTAGAATTTCATTAATGTTGAAACAATGAACGAATGAATAAATTTCTAGAGTTGAGTTAATTATGTGTTACTATTGTTGTAGAATTGATGAATTTTATATAAGTATAAGTGGATTTGAGGATTGTGATTTTCCTTGAGAGTGTTGTTGATAAAAAACAATGCCTGTGAAATATGTGTATATATTTTTAATGGTTACTTAAACACTAAAGTAATGTTGTTGGAGATTATATCAAAGATAAAATATTCCCATAGCTCCCGTAACTGCACCAGTAGTTGCCTCGAGGTATAAAATCTTTAATCTTATATAACATGTTTTATAAATTGATTTTTAAAGCACTCACTATTGAGTTTGTGTTGAGTTGGTTCTTTTCAGAGGTTCAAGATTCTGAGTCATTAGTAATATAATAATTACCTCTGAAAATACTTTACTGTTTAACAAAGTCAAAAACCAATCAATAGCCATTTTTATACTGATATATGTTTTTACAAGTCATAAATACTTTTTAAATTAAAGAATATGAGGAAAATTTTTAGGAATGTCTAATAGTCTTGTTTATAAGGAGGGATAACAAGTGTTGTTTTAGGAGTGGGCTGACAACAGATCAAGCATTATTGTCATTTTAACCAACTACCTTGCAAATTTCAGAAAGGGTATGGAAAAAGAGAAAGCTGTTCTTTATTTTGCACAATTTACAAGCTATTTTTCATTTTAATGTTTGCTATTTTACTATTGAATTTAGTCTAAGCAATGTGTAGAATACATCACATGATAATTTATATAAAAAGAGAATCCTAATTCAATGTTGGGGCTTACAATAAAAAACAATAAGTTAATGAAACTTACCTTTATGGATTTATTATACTGATGCTACTTGAGAATGTTCAGGAACAGAGAAAGTACATAAGATAATTAAAAAATATATGTACAGGCTTAAGGATTGTTGGTTTTTTAAAAGTTAATTAAAATACCTGTAAATGTGTCTAAAAACTAATTAAATTGTCAAGTACAATCTTTGTTTCCCATGTCCCTTAGAAAAGTTAAATTGGTACAGACTCGCTCAACTAACTTTGAATTGGATGAAAAGTTTGAATGGATTTCATTTGAAAGTTTGGCTTTTCATTATTTACCTATTTTGCTTTCGTATTTGTTTTGAGTTGTTTTGTTGGAATACTTTTCCAAGTTTTGTTAATTTTTTCCAAGTTTCACTGCGGCTTGAAACAATTCTATTATGTTCCTTAAAACAAGTGAAACTTTGTACATTTAAGACATAAAATATAAACAATATTGTGTGTTCCTTATTATCAAAGTTCTTTTTAATTCTTTTTAGTCAAGTTGCTTTACCTGTTTTTTTTTGTTGAATATCATCTCAAAGTTTGTGTTGTAAATGGCACTATACAAAAAGAATTAGCTGAGAACAGCTTCAGATTCAGAGTCGTTAAACTAAGTTTGTATTATTAAGTGAACTGTTATTATTATATATATATATATATATGTAAGTTAGTATAATTATAAGACAGCGTTTTTCATATATTTCCTTAACACCTATTGTAATGCATTTATCATGGGAACTACACTTTTATAAGGAACCACATTCAGTAAAGTAGTAAAACTAATATCTTATATGCCCAGTTAAACCACACAGGTAATTTTCTGATTCATTTTATAGCCAGCTAAAGTATTTTATTTCAATAAATGAAGTAGTAGCTTGTAATAAAAAAAATAGACCATGGAAAAACGTCTTTAAATGAGTTAAAGTGCAAGCTGCAAAATCTGGAAATACAAAAAACTTCTGTTCCTTTATAAATATCGTTACAATATATTTTATCTAAGCTTATTTCACCCAAATTTTATTTTCAGTTATCACTATACCAAGACCTTTGTAAGTTATGGGCAGGCCCACACGGTGAATAGCACAAGATATTGCACAGTGTACGAGTGAAGCCATAAACAAAGAGGCTCTCGTCGACCTATCTGTGCTATCGTAGTATAGAGTAGAAGTCGGCAGTGCGTCTATATATCACGCAGACGCTACACATAGAGCCTCGTGCTTCATGCAGACTTGGCGCACAGTATGAAAAATACTTTAAATGCTTTTATATATATTAGCTTTTACGCCGTATTTACTTCGTTATAATTAATAGTCAAAAATGATGTGTTTTGTTTCTAAATTCAAAAATAAAAGACTTTCAGTAACCCCATGTACTAACAATCACTATTTTAACCCCTTTAGGGGTAGAACTTGCTCAAACGCTGTAGCAGATGTTTATTTATTTTTAGTCAGAAGCCCAAGAATGAAGTCTTTATGTTTGTAGCATAAAAAATGACGGACTTTCATACAAATTGGAAATTTGTACCCATATGTCACCTCTTTCAAATTTCATTTTCGCGACAAAAAATAATGCATCCCCAAGGTCCATTCTATCTCTATATTGAAATTTTTGAGAAATGGTTCAACTGTTTAGGTATAAAAACGCAACAGACAGCTACTTTGGAATTAATAATTAATAAATAAGACTGGTTTCGATATATTTTTTGTGTGTTAGGTGAATCTCATAAGGTATTTTAGATTCGGAATTAATTCCGGTAGGTGGTAGGTTTTTAAACATATTTCATCTATTTCTCAACTTTCGTTCAGATTGAGATCTGCGTGGTCCCTAAATAATAAAGTATATTATAGAATTGAAGCCATTTGATTACTAAATAACTGCCGTCGTAGTTCCATAACGTTTTTATTCTTCCATACAATGGTTGCTAACCGCGTACGTTCGATTATACCTCTTTCTTTTTGAAGTAATCTTTGGAGTGGCTTATTCGATCTAAGTGGGTTTTTCATTAGTTGATAAGTATTGAATATTTTAAGGGTTAACATAAAAATAGCTAATTTGAGTTTGAATTTACACATATATCTGTATTATGTAACTAATTTACTCGTGCATTTAATGCTAGTGAATATAAGTATATGTAATTTGATTAGTTGTCTTAATTTAGATATAAAGTAAAACAAGTTTATCAATCTACGTGGACATATATAACCGTAGTTGCGTGCTTTGGTTAGTTCACGATATATTCAAACACTTACATAAAACAATGCACGCTGGCAGAGATAAACGGTGGGTACAATTACGGGCCGATGTTCGTGCGTAATAATCGAACAATTTAAATTTTTCCGTTATAAAGGCGTTATCGGGCGTCGGACATCGCGTAACGTGTAATAATGCGGTCTGATAACGCCCGAGGGCTCATTGGAACGCGTCTACTAATCGAGCTATTTCGTGACGGGACTGAGTATTTATACATAATACACGTATATGTAGAAACATTTTGATATATGCCTAATATGTCGTTGCTTGTCAATTATGTTTTTAGGGCTAGCTAGCAGTTCGATGTAATATTCCAGTTAAGCTATTTTTAAGACGTGGGATGGGGTTGGGGTGTAATTGACCAACACTTTTCAATTTCAAACATTAACTAATAAAAGACTAGAGAATGTATACTTAATGTTGTTTAATGAGAATAGAGTCAACCATTTATTTTTGTTTAGGTACACTGAATTGACTATTTATCAGTATTTAGCCGTTGCGATTTGATATGCGAACTGGACGCAATTTAAAAACAGAAATGATAATGATGAAAATGTACAACAATAGTAAACGTCATATTTTGTACCTATTACTTAAAAAGATATAGTAAACTGATATCGGGAATATCAGGTTACTATACCTTTTTTGTACCTAGTGCGATAATAGCCCAAAGGATTTGTTGAATTGAGGAGGTCACAGCTTAATCAGAGGCCGTTATTTGAGTCCGTCGTGGCTGGGTGACCTATTCTAAAACTGGTTTTCAAATATCCCACCTCCTCCCGCGTTTTGGAAGACACGAAGGTTGTTAAATTGCGATAGATTTTACCGGATTATCTCCCACCTTTTTCTCTGTTGAGCTATTGAGACTAATCGATATTCTGTTTTTGTTTCTTATGAAGTATGTTACTTTTTTTGTTTTTCGACTATGGCTTCTGTTATAACAAACCGTTAAATAGTAAAACGATTTCGTTAATGTCCGTTACAGTTTATTCATTAAAAGCTGATACAACTGAGTATTTTTGTAAAAACAATATAATTAAAGTTCCCTTTTTTTCCAAACAACACAACCTTTGACGTTCGTTTTATAATTTTAGTACACAAATACAGTGGGTGTCAAAAAAATAAATAAAATGAACTTGCGCTGGTAACGTGTAAAAGTATTATTGAACAAAAGGCATTTTTTTGAAAATCGAATAGATGGATACTGCAGTTTCATTTATACGAGTGGACGAATGGATGTATAGTAAATACCTTTATGTTTTAAAGCAATCCGGCTTTATTCAACACGTACATACGGTACATACAAGCAAGTGTATATATACATTGTAGGAAAAGGCCGATATAAAAAAAGCAACGCGACGCATCCATAGCTCTTCGCATACATCTCTGCAAATAGTACGTGCATACAAGCTACATGGACGGACTCTGTGTGCAGGTCTGCACACGCCCGCAATCGTCAGTCACACATGCGGGGTAACCGGCTTGTCCGCTTGATCGGATATCGATCCCCCGGCCTTTAAACGCGGCCACGCTTTTATTTTACTTTATACCTTTTCTATTGACCACTGCTGCCTTTGTTTACTGCGAAAAAAACTTTTTGCTCGAACACTTTGGCAACATTATTTGGTCGCATCATTATTAGCAGCATTTTTAATATTTTAGTTTTAGAGTAATCAATTTAATTTTATACTGCATTATTATATGTCTCCGATCTAGATATACCTATAAATATACAAATTAATACCAATTTCCCTAGGTCACAGAATCACAATCAATTTAATAAAATTCGACCAGAAGAATTTTTAAAAATCATTTCAATGCGGAAAACTTAAAAATACAATAATTTTTAAGTAAAAAAACTAATAGCTTTTATTACATATACTAAAAAGAAACTCTCGTGTTATCAGCTTATAACGTCATTACACAATTTATACTACTTATATTAACTTTATAGAAATTCAGTTATTTCCTATTAAGACCTACATAATAAATCTGAAAGGTACGTTTATCAAATCTATACAATATTCCAAATTGGTCCAGAGCGATGTGTGATATTGTTGGTTTAATTTCGGACACTACTTCTAGCATTAACTTTTTTTATGAGACAGGAAATACAACGTATGAATTTTCCAAAACGATACTCACAGACATCAATTATAGACACCAGCAGGATCAACAATTTATATTGCATAACGGATTTACGCTATGATATGACCATTAACAGTATTACTGTATTTTGAAAGTACACCTTGCTTCTTTTTAGCCTGAAGACCTATACCTACACCTTGAACATAACTTTGCCCAAAGTGTATCCAACTACTACTACTTGGTGGATGTTATTGTTCAGTAAACTTAAAAGCTTTACTGTTCGCTAAATCATAAAGAAACTGTATGCGGAGAACTTGCTGGTATTGCCTAGTGATAAATATGATCATTATATGAAAACATATATTTATTTAAAACTTGTAAATTCTTGAAATCGAACCCTTGTTCAAAGTTTTTAATCATTCCGAATTTGGTAGAAATTGGAGTTGGCAAAAATCTATACTTTGGACAGGCGAAGTTTTACGTTTAAAGTTAGCCGGAGAAGGGTCAAAGTTTTAACAGTCTAGCCCGTAACCCAAATAGCTATTCATTACACTCTAGTTTCTAATAGAGTTCGATTCAAAACGGGCGGTGGGTAACTTAATAAATTTGTACCAACTTCATATATTATAGATTGCCAAATTTAATCTGTTATTAAAGTAGATAAATATGGAAGGACATAAACAATCCAAAATATAGAATAAAATTTTTGTTTTGCGTTTACATAATCTTGAACTGTCTGATTTTTGACAGCTTATCCACTTTATAAACTACTAGCTATACCTTGCGACTTCGTGCGCGTGGGCCACCCTTATCACTTAGGAGTATGTAAAAATATAGTAGTCGACTCTCAGACCTACTGTAATACTGAATATGCATGTAAAATTTTATAAAAATCGGTCAAGTCGTTTCGGAGGAATATCGTACATTGTGAGACGAGAATTTTATAAGATTAGATTATAAGTAACGTCTACACATTCGCTCCCTATTACGAAGCAAACTCGCAGCAAGCTAAAATAACCTCAGTACTAATGTAATTCTTCTACTTGGCGTTATACCGGTCTAGTAGCGATTAAATTGCACGGGGGGTTTCTGTGGGGCTAGTTATGTGGACCGACTGCCGTCTGACGCCATCTTACGACTAATATCACTCAGTGACATTAACCGGGACCAACTGTTTTACGTACTTTTCAAAACACAGAGAAGGATGGATATTTGAAAAATCAATGTTAAAGAGGTCATCCATCTATCTCCCGGCCGCGGTAAGAGCTGTTTGTCGAAGCCATTGAGTTAGAGGGTTAACTGATGTAATTGAAGTTACTTAAGTGTACACAAACATCCAAATTGAAAACAGACATTTTATCTTACTTTTGAGAGAAGGCATTTGCATTATTTTGCATTTGGTAAAATTATTTTATCTCGAAGTTACAAGTACACTTCGATTTCATATATTTTCATAGCCGTGAATGAAGTCACAAGTATCAGCTTCGTGTATTCAAAACGACCAAACACTTGCTTGTTGGATTGATGCCGATATTATAAAACTCAACGTCACTCCACCTTCCTGTCTGTCGGATTATAACAAATTGTATGCGGTTTTCCGTGTTTATATAACTCACCCACTGTACCCAGCAACAATGTTATGACTGGACCGTTGGCGTATTTTACAAACCCATAGATTTCTTTTGCCTGTAAACTACCTACTGAGTTACGGGCTTGATTTAGGTATGATAAAAGTATAAACATTCATTTAAAAAATTAAATATGTATGTACATTACTCGACTTACCTATAAGACAGGCATTAAGTTGCCTTCCTTAGGAACGACCTACGACTGCCGTGTGGTCAGTTGTTTTGTATAAGGAAGCGTATAATTCATGCCGTAACTCCATTTGAGACAGGCAGACATTGTAATGCTCATTCTTTCGAGTGTGACCTCGTTTAAAGGCAAATTGGCCGCGTCTGTCACGCGAGGTTTTCCCCGACACCTCGGTAAATTGCCGGGTAATTTGCCGCCGCGTGTAAATTTTTAATTCCTTTAAAAGTCTTTGCATGTTGTATAATGTGCGAGGTGGCGCTATGAGATAGATTTGCCGGGAGCTCGTAGACGAAAGAGAACAGTTTAACAAAGGGAAGGTCTATGCCTGACAGTGGATCGTCACTGGTTAATAATAAAATGTAAGTTAACTGGATTTGGCTGTACGGTAGTTGTTGTATATGTAATCTGGAACAATCTATACTGCGATGTAAGTTTCAATGATTAATAATTTAGCCGCTTTGTCATGAAAGCAATGATAACATTAATTAATTAATTGATATTTCCTGTGTCATATTGTATTTTTTTGTATGTTTCTTTAATTCATTATCTCAAAATTTAACCAATTAAAAGGCGAACATACTTATTACAAATTATATTGTAGCGATGTAAAGTTTTCACGTCGAAATCACGCCCGTGCCGTTCAATAATACGATCAAAAGCTATATAATTTGAGTTACGTAAACCTATTGTGTTTCCACCCCGTCTTCCACCCCCTCAGAACGAGAGCGGGTGGTACTAACCCCCACCCCGACCTCTCCTCTCCTCTCCCCACCACTTCTCTCCCACTTACTGACCGACCTATTAAAATTGTAATTACCAGACGACGGCTTTGTATATTATTGGCGAAACGATGTCATATTGATTTTCGCCGAGCTTTCTGTTTCATATCGAATTATTGAAACGTAAATATATAGTGTTGGCTAGGTATAACGCTTTCCACGCATGCAACGGCTGACCTTTAGATTTGTTCGCATATTCACATCGAATTAGGTTTTCACTAGAGACAGCTTAAGAGAAGTATAGGGGATATAGAAATTTCCTGTTTGATGTACAAGGCTGAGGAAGAAATTCTACGAAGTAAAACCACAGTCACATCATGTTATTATAAACCCACGCTAAATAAAAAAATCCATCTCTTTAGTATTTTACTCGTTGAGTAACATACTTGGTAAGTAAATTACTCTAATCTGTGGTCGCTTTTGGAAAAAAAGTTCCGCATCGTATCAGCATACTGTAATCGGTCAAAAATTAAATCGTTTATTTGAAAGGGGGACAGTACAATGGGGCATAAAAAGGAATCCTTTGATGCAACGCCCGTAGGTATGTCAAGTTAATTGACGTCATTTGTAACGTGCAGATTGATGGGTAGGTCTCCAGTGTTTATATTTATTGGTGTAATGATGATTTAGTTTTTAAAACACCAAAACCATTTGTCACGCTCGCCAGAACGAATATAAACATCGCGTTAAA
>JANCMC010000010.1:554173-565661 GCA_024363005.1 Charaxes varanes
GGGTACCAGTACCTCTTTCTCACATGAGATCGGCGTGAAGTGGCGGCAATGCTGTCACGTCTAGTGATGGTGTTGTAACTCGCCTTAGTAGCTTGAGTACACCACCTGCAATCACCGCGTCCAGCTATATCTCTAGCGTAATAACACATTTTATATACTGTCATACGTAACGGTAGCTACTCCTAACGGAGCTATCAATGAAATATCATTAAAGGCTATTCGGCGTACCTCGTAATCTTTCTTAAAAAAAATAAAGTATTTAATATTTTCTGGCCGGTTGTAAATGTTTTAATTAGCATCTAATATTAAAAAACGTTATGTCAAAAGTATTCACGTAGGAAACATTTGCCTTAAGCAATCAGGCCCAGACGATCGGATTCGGATATAATTTATTACTAAGTCGCATGAAAGTTCAACCCACGTCGGTTATTGAATGTCGCGCCCGTCGATACTTATATACGTAAAACTTTTTTATTATCCTTTTTTTCTAATAGTTTAGGTCGCCTTCCGTAAATTTCTCCGATTATCCGATCTGAGTACACTAGAATGACGCTTCTATTTTGTACACTATGCAAAGTATTAAACTTTGTTAGGTCAAAGGTAAAAGAACGTAACATTTTAGGTCCGAATTCCAACACCACTACGTTCCCAATCTTAGTATGAAATGATAGAATTTCGTTGAAGCAGTGGAAACGAGAGTATAAAGGATACTTAAATTTATTTTTCAACAAATGTTATTCGTTTGAAGCTTGTACGTATTCATATATATCTATGCAGCATATATAACAGACAGTGTGTCTAAAACATGTTTTGATTAGTTACGCAAGAATAGTCACACGCAGTAATAAAACTAAAATTATTAATTATTGACGTTCTAAATATTCATGACGCATTAATTATTCTCGAATGCGACCAAATCGCGGCAACATTAAAGCGACACAGGAATTTGGTACAAATAATAATATAGTCAATTTATGAATTTAGGAAACGCGATTTTCTTGTCCACTCGTTTAAAAGTGTGTTTACGCATAAATAATCCTACGTCGAATACAATTAAACTGTCTGTTAGTGATTTGTAAAATTATATAAATGTTACTCTGGTATTACCTTAAGTGCGTTCCTGTTAGTCAAGTTGTCTGTTTATTGGTCTAGCCATCTGTACGTTTTTCTATTTGCCTGTGATATTTTTTGGGACGGATGGTTATATTTTGATTAGCTTTTAGTTGCATAGTAAAGATGTTGTAGGTTCTTGTCAGTTCAGGGCAGACTAACAAATAACCTATCGTAAATTTATGTTATACATAAAATATTCTATGTTTGAAGTTACCGATTTTATCGCCATAAAATTTTAAAATAATTTTAGAAAAGAGTTTCTTATTGTAAGTTTTTAATTAAAAAAAAGCCACTTAACGGTCTCTTTTCGTTCTACTTCAGACCCCTAGTGGCTCTACTCGACGGTCGGGACTGCACCGTCGAGATGCCGATACTCAAGGACGTGGCGACAGTCGCGTTCTGCGACGCGCAGTCCACCTCCGAGATACACGAGAAGGTCCTGAACGAGGCGGTGGGCGCCCTCATGTGGCACACCATCATCCTCACCAAGGAGGACCTGGAGAAGTTCAAGGCGCTGCGCATCATCGTGCGCATCGGCTCTGGCGTCGACAACATTGATGTGAAGGCGGCAGGAGAGCTTGGTGAGTTACATCTTTTAAAAAGCTATGATTATGTGGGAGCTAGATGGTGCTGCCATAAAGTACAAGCTCTTTGCCTAAATCAGTTAGTGTTTAAATAAGTTTGTCTCACAAGGACGTGTCTTATCTCCGATCCTTATTCTGCTGCAACATCAATGATACGAGTATGTGTCAAACCATATCCATATCCGTATATGTGTGATGTCAGAAACATAGTCGTCACGAAGTTTGAAGCATGTTTAGTCACATGGGGCAATAAAGGGGCATGCTGGTCATCTAATTATTAGTTATAGTCATGGATATATACTTCTCATCAGAAAAATCGAAACAATTTAATTTTTTTTTGACATATTTCCTGTACATATTTTTCTGATAATCCTTACAAAATATTTAAATTTGCAAGGTGTATCGATTTTTCTGATGATAAGTATATTATATAAAATAATGTTCGCAGTATGGTTGCGATATAGACACGATGTTTTCATTATATTCGTAGTCAGCTGTGACGCTTTTCAACAGGTGGCCCTTATGTCTATAAGGTAATAGGTAGTGCCGTTACGTTATTGGTTTGTTGGTTGTTGCAGGCATAGCGGTGTGCAACGTGCCGGGTTACGGCGTCGAGGAGGTGGCAGACACTACTATGTGTCTCATACTGAACTTGTATCGACGGACATACTGGCTCGCCAACATGGTGCGAGAAGGGAAAAAATTCACAGGTACGTTTATTCGACTAAAAAACTATATTCACCTACGGTTGCCGGCAATCTGCTTGAATATTGGGCGACATAGTTTGCGTAATATTGTGTACTATTCAGGCAATACGGTCAGCACAATATATCAATAAATTATAAAACACGCGTCTCCTGATGTATCATTCATGCGAGCGAACCGCTCTCGCTTCTCTTACGAGTATGGAAATGACCTTTTGCGTGATTAAGGTCATTAGTGCAAGATGGTGCCGGCAACTTGTACCTAACTTCAATCTGATGTCATCCACTGGTAGACATAGGCCACTTCTATTGATTTCCGCAGAGACGGAACTTCTGCCTCTGACATCTAGTTTGATTGTAACTCCACAGTGTCGAAGTTTGTCTTGGAGCTTTTCGTATACTAGTTGATGTGGGATTTACTAAGATCGCTACAAGGCCTTGTCAGTTATAATCCTAATTCCGGTAATATAAAAAAAACTAGCGGACCTGGGAGACGTTGTCTCTGTCGGCTCGTTTGCTGTTAGCCAGTTAATTAACCTCACTTAAGGCTGTATGTGTTTTGAAAAGATAATATTACAAAGACCGTCAGTCATAAAGGTTAGCTGCGAACGATTTTTCTTAAATAATAATTTTTAGTCACTTCTTTTATTTTTTTACTCTTAAACCTGTGAAATGTGGGGAATGAAACAAAACAAACAGTTTAAAACGGTCTAGCGATTTTAGAGTTTTAGCGAGTGTAACGAACAAAGATTGATTTATACAGGGTGACTGGTGAGACACTTAAAATACTTATGGAGGGTACTTGGTACTCGATTCTCGTTATAATTATGTAATAAAATAGGTATTTAGTTTATGACCCAGTTTCCTTAAAATTAGTTAGTGTGGCCTTACGTTATGTAGTTTATTTGCTGTTCGAAACAGTTACTTCTTTAATTCATTTCAATTCATTGCGTAAAAAAACTGGTCAGTTATAAAAAAGATGTAATGATAGCTGTCAGTCAGAATTAAATGCGAAGAAAAGTTAAAAAAAAATAGAAATAGGCGGCAATATAGTTCCAAGAAACGTAGATTTCGCATTAGAAGTGCCTCGACTGCATTATTTATTTTTGTTTCATTTAAGGAAGGTTTTATTTGAAAACCAACTCGCCTATTTGCAGGTCCTGAACAGGTCCGCGAGGCCGCGACCGGCTGCGCCCGTATCCGCGGCGACACGCTCGGCATAGTGGGGTTGGGGCGTATCGGGTCGGCGGTGGCACTGCGGGCCAAGGCGTTCGGCTTCAACGTCATCTTCTACGACCCTTACCTGCCCGACGGCATCGAGAAGTCGCTCGGCCTCACCAGGGTCTATACGTTGCAGGTGCGTTGCAAACCATCTAGTTTGCTCAATGCTAGAAGACCAATGCTGATCCCTGGCAGCTCTTATGAGCAAGCGTTTATAAAAACTTAACTGGAACTTGGATAGCTCCTAAGCAACGGCGGAAGGATCGAATGGAATCTATGACTCTGCTGGGCTATTATCTCATGTTTAATACAAACTGTTAAAACATCTTAATTTGAGAAGGAACGAGAATATGAGGAAACATTAAATCATTCCATGTATTATTTTTTTAAAACAATGAAGACCGATAATGATGCGAAACCTGATATAACTAGTAAAATTACAGAGATTAATTTGCAAATAGATCAGCTATTTTATTCCTATTGGCTGGCAATGCCTCGAGTTTTGATTGGATGACGATAATTACGCATTTATGAATTATTAAATAACACCACTTTTACAACAGAGTTTTTATTGTTTTGTTGGCAGTGCTTGCCTGTTAGTAATTTTCACAGTTAGTACTTTTAGAACTGTTGAGCAGTTATATTACTTATTTAAATATTAATTGTGTCAAAATCATTTACTAACTTGGTGTTTTGTTTCGCAGGACCTCCTATTCCAGAGTGACTGTGTGTCATTGCATTGCAGTTTAAATGAACACAATCACCATCTTATCAATGAGTTCACTATTAAACAGATGCGCCCTGGTACGTGCAACATAGTACTTATAACAATGTCCAACTCAAAATTATCAAACTATTTTTTTATTTATACAATTTGGATACAGTTTTATATATAAAATTCTAGTCATATAAGGGGTTATAGAACAAGAATCTAATGAAACCAATTGACACGATCTCAGGCGCGTTCCTGGTAAACACGGCGCGCGGCGGCCTGGTCGACGACGAGGGACTGGCGGCTGCGCTCAAACAGGGCCGCATCCGCGCCGCGGCGCTCGACGTGCACGAGAATGAGCCCTTCAACGTCTTCCAGGTACAGCGTCCTATATTAAGACAGTGTAAAATTGATATTTGCCCTGAGATTTCTTTACCGTTACAAGGAACTTTGCTTTTAGCGGATGTCGGGAGGGAAGCGTAAGGAGGAGGTATATCTCCAGCCGCGCAGTTCCCCAGTCCGCTCTTTATTATATTACGTACAAGGATGTAGTAATGCAGGTATTTTTTTTCTGTCAGGGCCCGTTGAAGGACGCGCCAAACGTGCTGTGCACGCCGCACGCGGCGTTCTATTCGGACGCGTCGGCGCAGGAGCTGCGCGAGATGGCCGCGTCGGAGATCCGGCGCGCCATCGTCGGCCGCATCCCCGACTGCCTGCGCAACTGCGTCAACAAGGACTACTTCCTGCCGGGCGCGGCCTCCGTGCTGGCGCCGCCCGCGCCACCCATCCCCACGCCGCAGCCGCC
This sequence comes from Charaxes varanes, assembly GCA_024363005.1. NCBI lineage: Eukaryota > Metazoa > Arthropoda > Insecta > Lepidoptera > Nymphalidae > Charaxes > Charaxes varanes. Next base: position 559,313 of record JANCMC010000010.1, read on the forward strand.
GCCCGCCACCTACAGCGAAGGTACCCCGCCAACGCCTCTGCACAGTACTGCATAATATTATAAACTATAAACGAAGTTACTGCCATGTACTGACTCAACAACCATTGTACCCATAGTCCTGTCGGTCAATGGCCTTATTGCAAATAGTTTCGACACCTGCCTTAAGAAACTCTCGTTTGCTAGTCGGATCAAAGGCCGGATACATTGCATGAGATGGCGCGCGTTGTGAGGAAGTTCCGTAATCTGTAACCCTCCCTAGCCTTCAGCAGTTTGTCCTTGAGCTTCACTTCCGAGAGAAATCTGTTTTTATATTTTTAAATATTTTCTTTTCATATAAATATATTTAAAATGAAATAATTAAGATTAAAATTTATAGTAAAAGAATAAAATATGATACGTTTATGATTTGTGTAAAACTATTGTATGTACCAGGCGATACAATTTATTTATACAAAAATATTGGTCTGATTGGTAAGATATTGCGGTGCGCGCAGGCATGAACGGTGGGTACTATGGGGGCGGCGGCGCGCAGGCGGCCCACTCCACGACGGCCGTGCACGAGGCGCCCGCGCTGCCGCCGCAGCCCGCGCCGCAGCCCCAGCCGCCGCAGCCGCCCATCACCCTCGTGAGTACTACTACACTATACTCTACTCTACATCTTATAAAAAATACTGTGAGAAAACAGTTGTCAGCCTCATAGTACTTGTAAACTGTTAACCACTCTTGCTACTGCTATCTTGACTAACTTTATAGGCAAACTGATGCTATTATTATTAACATCAGCTGCTCAACTGACCAACAGGAAAATTCTGCATAAACTTAGGATATTTTTAAGTAGATATCTTACCAAATAGAGAAATGATTAATTTGATTTGACATTGTCTGTACGATTAATTTCAATTTTATTCCAACTACTTTTTAATCTCCTATTGATGCATATATTAAATGTACTCATGTCCGATTGCATCTAATTGTATTGAATCTATCCATACTTGATTAAAGATTGACTTAATGTAACAATATATTTCGTACTCGCAGCCCATCAACACTTCAGACCCGGCTAATCACCAGATGAAGCAGGAGAGCTCCGACGTCCACTAGGCGACACGCTACGTTGCAGTACCGTCAACGCCGAGCAAACAAAACATACAAACAAACAAACATAACAAACAATAGTTTTATTGATTCCATCGCAACTATGTCATAAGTACCTACCAAGTAAGCCAATGAGTGATACCGAGTGTGCCGACGTTTGCAAACGAACGCCAGCCGAGAGACGAGGGGTCATGCGGAAATTATTCATTTCGAAAGCTGCTTTTATACGGCTGTAGTACCGCCACAAATTGGCCCCAAAAGTGCAAGTTTCTAATCCAATTTAAAGCTATATTTAGTTAAGTGTTTCAAAAAAAGACATTTCGGACGATGAAAATATATATAAATGAATATTCATGGACGATGCGTATAATCAAGTAGGTTCGGCACCAGACGCGACAGACTCTGTCGCGGCGTTTCTTCGTAAGCGATGCGTGTCGGTGCAAACGTCGATTTTGAGCGAATAGATATGATTCTGTGTTTGTATTTGGTAAGTTGGGGACAGCTATATTATATACTGTTATAATGCGTGCTAAGTCGCGGGCCGATGTATGTGTGTGTGGAGGACGGGAGGGGGCGATGATCCAATATTATAATATTATATATATATACATATATATTATATTTTAAAATTTCTCTATATTCGTAAATCTATGGACGGTTTTGTCGACGCTCCGGACGTACGAGCCTCTAACTGTGGATAGGAGGATGCGAGGGTGTCTACTTAAATTTTAAGTTTTCTTTTTGTTTAGTTTCGTTTTATTAGTGTACGAACGAAGGACCACAAAGTTCGCGACAGTCCACGCCTACGAGATGTACATACTCTTTGTGCGCTAGCAATGAATACAGTAAGGGATGCGATTGGATTGTTAGGCGTATATCGGCGGTGTACCCGCGGGTGGCAGGAGGCCGCGCCGGCGGCACTCGGACTTCGCCCCAGCAGCATTTGTTAGCATTTGACCCCGCATGCATACGAAAAATAATTATTTTTAAGTTTCGACAATGGACTATAGACGTAACATCACACTTTTAATTAAATACAACTCTGGTCGATTGAGAAAAATGTAATACCCGGAAGAAATATCGTGTTTTGACTTCGAAATGTACAAAAATGATGCTTTCCTTTTTATTTTATTTTTCTTTTCTAAATAGTATTAAGTGATACGAAAGATTTGTACGTGACGAACGGCCAATTAGATGGAGATACAATAGCCACCCAGAAGATAATCCGACAAATGAATTGGTATTTAAAATTAGTATTTACTTACAGTTTAGTTTAATGACAAAAACAATGTGTATATTTTATGAGAAAGTGAAAAGTTCTTAAATAAAACTATTGTTTTCGGATTAATGACTCGGGCGTTTTATTTGTGTGACCCTATTCCCGCAACTTTATCATAGACGTACCTGATTTAATCTTCATTCTCATTGTTTTTATACGATATAAATATAGAGTAAATAAAACTTACAAAAATGAAAAAGACTTTACAAATTATATTATAAATCTTTACTAATAGGAACTTTTCAGATGATTCTGTATTTAATATATAAAATTGGCACATACAAGTTAACAATAACAGATGAAGAATAATGATATAGAATAATCAATTTAGTTATTGACACACAAGTTTGTTCTAAACTCTCGAAATAAATACTAGTGTGACCTGAAAAAATCTGGACAACCTACTAAAATGGGTCCATTCAAAAGCGTATCTCAATAATTAATAAGAAACACAAAATATCCATTTGACAAAGTTGATGTGAAGAGTTATATCCAAAACCTTTTTGTTTTATAAAATAATTTTGCAAAGCTACAAATAAATATTTCGAGAACGATCAGTTGATATATGAAGTACCGTTAACTCCTGCGGGTGGTTCGAGCACGCGCTATGCGCAGAGAGCACCGGAGGTAAATGTCAAATACTGTACATATTTAATGTCTGCGTTTCGTGTTCTAAATTAATTAAAATTATTTAGATACACTTTTGATTGGACCCATTTTGATAGTGTCAGTATATAATCGTGGACACACTAGTATTTATTTCAAGAATTCAGGACCTATTTGTGTGTTAAAAACAAAATTTTGTGTTAAAGACTATAACATAATAATAGATAATTAAGTGTATATACAAAAAGGTACCATAATTTGTTAGGCCTTTCGAGACGAAAATATATTTCAGGAACGAGTGTTTTTCGACTCTTCTGGATATAATCTTAAGTATTGTTTTACGGGATTCGGAAAGACGCCCGTCGTGTTGTCTATCTGCCAACCCATAACAATAACCTTCCTACCGACTTGTGCCAATGTTTACTAAACTTTGATAACAATTTTTGTTTATTTAGTCTTGAATTAGTCAGTCTTAAATATTTGTCTACGGTCCTTCGCCATCTGTTAAGTAAAGGCCTAAGTCTCTAAGCCCTTATCTGGAGAGGCCGGCGTGGGTACTCGAAGACGTCTCGCTTCATCAGCGTCGAGGGCTCGCTTCATCTCGTAATACTTCTGCTTGTAAGAAAGCAGCTCACCGTTGATACGATCGAGCTCCAAGCGTAGGTCTGTCACTTGACGCTCGCGCATGCTCAACTCTATTGAGTAAAGAAATATGTCATTAAATTTTGTTATTAGAGATTTCTTTTTTGGATTCAAAAAAGATCATGGTATAAACAATCGTACTCGATTTTTAGTTAACTTAAAAAACATGCAGAAAATAGCGCTACTTTCTACTATAGACACAGTTTTGATAAATTTTTAGCTCGTTACAGGACTATTATATAAAATAAATTTTTCTTTCAACTGAGCAGTAATATTTTGTTTAAACACCACAAAACCGGCTACAAAGAACGTAGTTTCTGCTTATAACCCAAAACTAACTAACTAAACTAATATAATTCCTTAACATTTTATGTATACACAGTCCAGGTGTCGGGTCTAACTAAAAGAAGTGATGTTTTATTACTCTTATGGCTTTTAAGAAAAATGTAATCAATATCAAAATTTACCGGCGATGAGACATTTCATCTTGGAAGTCCTCTGTGCTAGAGCGCGTTGGGTTCTATTCAAAGTTTGCTGCAACAACAATATTGAATATAAAATCAAGAAAATAAAATAATGTTCAATTTTAAGAAATCGCTTGGAAATAACACCCCGCATAATGTTGTATGTAAAACAAAGGTCTGTACAAAAATTCAGCTGGTTCCGATCAATTCCTCGGTGAAATGCTTATAAGACTGGGCTACTTGTAAAAATCACCTGTATTTCAGGGCTAGGTTGTAAAGCCAGCATATCTTTGACAGCACTGTACAAATTTCTTGTCTCTTTCAGTTCCCGCTCCTTCGACACTAACAGTTCGCTCTGTGCTAGCACTTTTCTGAAAAAAAAAGGCAAATAGCAATTTAAACTAAAACGCAGGTAGCGCTAACGCCTGAGAATGGGTATCTGGTATCTTATAGAAAATAGTATAAAATGGATTATAATTTATAATATTCCTTAATATATAATTTTCTATTTTGTCTATTATAGAAATGAATAAAATTGAAATCCTTGTAACGTCGAAACAAATCTCTTTGAATAGGTATATGTGATTATAATTTACACGATACCTATGACGAAACCACAGAATAAAAGTGTCTGTTGTGTTTCTGAAACGGCTGACTCTCCGACTTCACAAGTACAGGCAGTTAATTCTAAAAATGCACGCCCATCCAAATGCAACCTCTATATGCAAAATACTGTGTAGACGTAATATATACGTAGCTCAAAATTAGACAAGTGCCGTAATCCAACTAGTACCAAATAAATAGTATCAATTTACAAAAAAAAAACATGAATATGCTGTCTTACAAATGAATGAGTAATAAGTGTACGATGAATGGTAAAAACTCAGTGCGGTACTTTTGAGTAAGTCGCAGTTTCTGCGTGAGTTGCACGCTCTCAGGGTCTGTTCCCTGCAGCTTCCTCCACCGGTGCACGTTGAGCGGCGTCTCCAGTGCCTCCTCTAGAGCACGAACGCGGAGCCGCTCGCGACCGAGCTCACGCTCCAAATTGAACACCTGTCGGAAGAAATACAGAAGTTCTATTCAAGACGTATACAATTATAATCTAGAATAAGAAAGTAAATTTAAAAAATGTGCTTGATAAACTCTCGTGTTCCTTCCAACTAAGGATAAATTAGTGTTTAGAGTGGGTGCTACCCTGAAGCCGTTGATCTACCAAGAAGGCTTGAGAATCCTTCAAAAATGATTCATTGTGTGTAAATTAGGCGTTATAATGTATTATAATGATCATGAAATTTGACTTAAAATCCACCAAAAATACACCCCTAAAGCAATCAACAAAAATACAACACTAAATCAAAATCGAGCCATTTCACTATTACTTTGGTATGACACTTTTGACACTTATCGTTATGATGTATTTTACCACTTTTGATATTTTGGAAGTATAATAATTTTATTTAGTGAAAAAAAAAATTGAATAACAAATATTTCCTGGGACGTCCGAATGTCTGTACGTGTGGATCTGGCTGGATGCTGTTCGAAACAGTTAACTTATCATGTTAAAGTTTTTTTAATAGCTTCAGAATTACGGCGCGCTGTTTCCTATTGAAAATGGGTGTGTAATTCGGTATTATTTAATTATAATTAACGAAAACTAAATCTCAGCCGGATACCCTAGCGGAATGTTACTGTACTACAATAGCACTTGTATTGAGCGGCTTTTAACAGATGGCGTTGCTCGCCAAAATATAATATAATTATAATAAATTTATTTACAATTCCTTACTTTTCCGTTGTAAAATAGTTTATTTACTTACGTAAACTATTATTACTAATATAATGTTTATATAATGATATTTTCACTTTTTTGTATAAAAGTTGTGACAAAATGTAAACACCTATGTCTGGTGTTAGTGCTGTACGGTGTGCACTTTGGATTTTCCAAACTAATTTTATTATCTTCGTGAAGAATAAGTAAGTGTAATACGTCAATATTCTGACGCTGAGCAGCCACTGTATCCTATACACGTGTCGGGCCTTTCTTGCAGCTCTAAGACTTTGACCAAGATATTTTTTCGCTGGTAAATACTGTAACGTGCAGCCCCGATCGCAAACAGGTCGACAGCCAGGTAACTAGTGGTAAGGTAAAGATATTCTTGAACCTTCATAAGAACTTAAGCCTATCATATGATTGACAGATTAAATGGTTAGGATTTACACTCCCTAATAGGGAGATACTGATATTGAAACTGCTAGGTTGGTG
>JANCMC010000010.1:567119-581362 GCA_024363005.1 Charaxes varanes
AAAGCTTACTACATACAGCGATAAATGTCTCAGCATGTATCCAAGCCAATCTTTGCCTGTGCAAGTAATAAAAAAAAATGGAATCGAACATTTTCTTGACGCGGGTCGAAAACATCCGTAACCCTAAATGCGAGATAGAGTCAAAAAAGAGAAGTATAAATTTGTTCAAGAGAATACTAGAACACTTTACATTGTAAACGTGTATTTAAATCGTTTGACATTGGTTCCCCGTTCCCGTTTCCTTTCCTTTTCCCGTTCCATAACGGTTCACTAATTTGGCCTAGATGGCTTACACATTATTAAACACGAAAGATATATGTACGCTGTCGCGGGCTTATTTGTAGAACTATTTAAGATAAAAATTTACCTTCATACACAATATACGTGTAACTCTAACGGTTCCTACAGCGCACGCCACAATGGCTCGCAGATGGCGGAATTATCTCCTACTTACTTGACATTTATCGTTATATATTGAACAAAAATATCTTTATAATTTATAGCCTATATGTTATTCAGATGTATGAACTACATTATTGTGAAGTTTTACTATGATCTATTCAATAGTTTTCCGTAAAAGAGCGTCAAACAAAAACATACATCCATGTGTAAAAACTTTCGCGTTTATAATATTAAAAAGATAATTGTGCCAAATTTCCTACTCCTCCGTTTGAAGCTCAATGCATATGTAGATTACTATTTTACAGATTAGGCTTTATAAGAAAAAGTTCACACATCCCTCCCTCCACGTCCCTCCCTTTTATAGTGTGTACTTAATGTTATGCTGTTACGAATAACTTATAAGAATACATATAAAAAATTAAAAAGACCAAACTCACAATGGAAACTTAAGAATCATTAAAAACGGATTAGAGCAACTTTCTTACGTCTTTTGATAGTAGCAGCAAAAGATGTGGTGGCGTAATCGGCCAGCATGCAAATCGACTGGTACGAGTTAATAGTCAGACAAGAGGACTTCGCTGCCAAGGATGCGTTGCAGAGCCACAGAAGATCATAGCCTAAAGTCTTTCTACAGTTCTCGACTCCTCTGTTAACGGCTTTTATACAATGGTCGTATGGAGTACCGATTCTTTTATTGCATTCGTCCACGACTGACCCGAGCCATGACAAAGAGGATTGGATAACGTCAGCTAAAAAAGAAAATTAAAACTTCTGACATTTTATCAGGCGTTACCCTCGTCTTAGTTCGTGTTAAATTGAAACATTTATTTTGAGAGATATATTTCATTTTGTTAGTGAAATTTATTACTTTTGCTGAAAATAAAGTAGCTTATAGGATTATCTATCTACCAGAGAAAAGCGTATAAGGATTGATTCAGTCAGGCGTTTCGGTAATTTATCTTAACAAACTCAGACGAAAAGAAAAAAAAGTGTTGGTTTTCTATTAAGTCAGTTTACGGACGATAATTTCACGTGTTTACGCCGTACGCTTATAGGCCTATCATGCATCTCTATCTATTGTTCCAAGCTCTCGTTTGCACGTTCGGCCCAGGCGGAACGTGACAATGAGACATGCTTTTACATGCGTGCAGACGCCATTAATACATTTATAAGTAGTTTCTCTTCTATTATTCATATGCGATGAGGGGCCAACGGGCAGACTCGCCATTTATACATAGCTTCACCGTATTCTAAGTGCCTACCTACAACACGGACGCCCAAATACAATTGCACTGCGGGAAGGCGCGTAAATGTGTTGCTGTCCTTTCGTCTCCTATTACGACTTTACAAACTGACACTCCTATTTTGTACCGAAAAATGTAGCAAATATACATACCTACACTCGTAATCAAAACTCCTATACTCGACAAAATGTTATCCAACTTAGCCACAGTTTGTCTGAGTGCATCCGCCATTGCCTTTATAGAGTCCTTCATCGCGTTGAAAGGCTTTTTAATGGAGTCGTTTATTTGTCGGACGCTCGTTTTTATTTGTTCCTGAAGCAAACACATTATCTGCGATGAGTCTTTTTATTTAACTAAGGTGGCAAACAGCTAATGGCACGGCAGTCCCTTTCCAAAGAGATTCTAAGTTTCTTTAGTGCTGAAAGTAAGACTCTTTCTTAAGTTTTAAAAGTATTACTGTTAGGGAATCCTGCGAAATAATTTTTGTACCAGTATCCACTTTGTGTGTTCATATTGTATACCTCATTATCTTAACGAGTCTAATAATTTTGGTTATAATGTCAGGTTGCCCTAACGTTGTATTTCAAAATAAAATGCTCCGTTAAAAATGTAAGCTGCATCCCATCGTTTTAAGTTTAATCGCACGGAAGAGACATTCCTTCGCATTAACTTTATCTACCTACGCATCATTACGCTGCAAATGCAACGAAGCGTAGTCTAGAAGGACATCTAATACCTATAGCACAGGTATTTTATTGCCTGCCTTGTTAAGAATAGACGCCCGTCTTCAAGTAGTCCTATATTTTAATTAAATATTTCTATCAGCATCGGGTAATGTCCTGGTATAAAAGAAAATGTCAGAAAGCCAAAGAACTTACCTGACTGCAAGCCATAGATTCGGAGAGGACTTCTGAATTTCTGAAGGTATTTGTCGCTGGTCCAGTCAGAATTAGCACCAAGGCATAGCATGTTAGAGTATAGCGGCCGACTCGTGAGAACAGTTGAGGAATCAATAGGAATGTTAGGCATCTGCGTGAAAGATAATACTTAAAACATTGATATGTCAAAGTGTACAAGAGCATATTGAAACCCGTGTGATGCTTGCTTTGAATCCTGATGAGTACTTTCTTTGCATCCACGCCGAGCATAAGCGGTTAGATACGGTTTGAAATAATTGTAAGGGAAATGAGTGCGAGACATTACCTGATTCTATAACTGAACGTCAGCCCTAGCGTTAGTAGGACACCAATGACTGAACTCATAATCGTGGCGGGCAAAAATGATATTGACAATTGGAACACAAAGAACATGTAGCAAAGATATGTGAGCACAATCCCGCCGACGAAGCCAAGGATGCTCTTCAACACTATTTTAGGGAACTTATGCTCCTTTCTCAAATAAACGTACAGATTGGCCACAGAAGAACCGTCCGGAAACCATTTTCTCAATTTCCCCGTCATACGTTTTTTGGTATCGTGACCGTAAAGACGCCATTTTTGTATGGCGGTTTTAGGCGGTATTTCAGTTTTAGAAATAAAAAGAGAATTGATCTTTTCTCTTTCATATTCTCTTCTGTATTTTTCTATTATCCTCGCCTTCCAGAGAGATGTGAAATACGCCATTGCTATTAAACATCTAATACTCTTTTATATTATTTGGAAAATTGCTTTCGAATAAATCGCATCTTGATTTTATAATCTTATTTTCATACACCTTCCATTTTCTTTCATCTTCAACTTCTGTTTTTTTTAATCTCACTCATGACAGGTGTAAATACTTTTTATCGTCACTAAATTCCATGAGTAAAAATCAAACCAGTATCTTTTTTGTATTTTCCAGATTCGGGCTATAACACTGCATGTTTTCCCGGGTATAAATGCAAAGTAACTTAATCCTCCCTACATTGATATCTATGTATATACCTGCACTTTATTTATTCTAAAAGCGCAAATAAACAGTTACTTCAGAAAACATCATCATTTATACACAATGTATTCTATTGAATAAAATTGGGTTGGATTGCGGTAGTATATTCAATTATTCAGTCTAGCTGTAACCGGCAACGCCTGGCTATGATCCAGTTCAGTTTGGATTAATGTAAATAAACAGAAATATATGCTGATATCAAACTATGCGCTTATTCGAATGGGATTTTTTAATAAATAGGTATATTATAACAATGAAAATATCCGAGAAGAATCCTCTTTTCTGTTATAAGTTATTAAAAATACCAAGTTATCCTGTTTGCTAGCTTGCCTCAATGAAAATACTCAGGCACCTTTGTTTTTAAATTATGCCGAAATTTCTATAAAATATTTTTGGTTTATTGTATTTATAATTAATATTCCTATGTGAAAACGGAAACAAACAATGTGTTAAGGAAATTGTTAATAGAAAGGGACTAATATTTATGTTGAACGCATCCTTACAAACTTATAAGCGATAATAGCCAGTTCAACCAAGAAATATAATTACAACGTATTGACTACAACCGAAAAGTGGTAAAATAGGCAAGAAATTGAGTTTGGACAACAAAATGACTGGTTTTTTAAAGTTCGTTGACTCAAAGAAAATTGTCAATAGGAGAATTAAAATGTGCTCAGGCAGCTTGCTTGCGGATCTGCGCAGGGGGTTCATTCATAAAACATGCGCAGAACACTGCATTGCTACAAAATCAACTTCACTCCGTAATTGCTCGGAATAGGTATCGGCTATATATTCATTAATTTATAAATTAATAGTGATGCCGCTGTGTTAAATCGTGCCGTACGTGTTACATATTATAGTGAGAAATAGGTGTAAAAATGTTTAGATGATCTTGACAACACCAAAGTCTAATATTTAATGTGTGAAAGAATTTTGGATTCATAGAAGAATCGCGTAAGTGGAACACGTTTCTTGAATTAAAAATGCTGAAATTTTATAATTTATATTACATTGGCGACTGTATTATTGTTTGTAGTAATAGCTTGGCAATATAAGTAAGAATTAAAATCTTCTAATAAACTAAAATTATATATGTCTCATACTATTCACCGTAGCACAAAGCCAATGAGTTGCATAAATTGAATAAAGGGTCCTTTTTAATTTTCTAAACTTTTATTTATACAAACTTTACCAATAATTTCACAGATTTTTTCATTGATTCCTGCAATATATAATAAATTTAATTGAACGCATTATTTCAGGAGTACGGTTAGAGCTTAATTATTTAATTGTCAAACCTAACAGCTGATTTTGATGTAAACAATTTGACAATATCGTTTTTTGTTTGTGGTGATTTTTGTCTAGTTTTTGTTTATACAAAGAAAAGGTGTAAAATTTCAGATGAAGTGTGTTTTCTTATGTGATTGTATGAAAAAATTACCTTTATAATTTGTTGCTGCGAAACTGATTTTCACTATGAATATAAATGATTTACCATCGCCCCACCTTTGTAAAGAAGAAAGTTCTCGTACAATTTGTAGGAATTTGATTAAGGACATGACTGTATTGAAAGAAAATCTTAATAGAAAACGAAACAGTAATTTTATTTGTACTGCCAATAACCTTAAAACATATTTAGGCATGTTGCATTCATAGAGATTTTCTAAATAATTTACTACCTTTAATTGTTTTCTTTTTTAATGTCTAAGCTTCCTTTTATGGTATCTTTTTAATTTCATAGTATTAAATCAGGCTATGTTGCATGATTGTCATGACATGACATCAGCATGTACCATATGGAACAACATTTGATGTTTAACTGAGTCAACTTCTTAGTTTGCCATTTTTGTTGCCTTGAACAGAAACACCTACATGAAGTAAATGAGAGGTATTGTTCATCTATAAAGCTATTACCTGTAATGAATAGTGTCTCACTGGAACAATAGATATTGACAGGCATTCAACTGACATTGCATTGTTGTTGCTCTTATTTATTTCACATTCCCTTTGTCTCCTTTCTTGGTGTGAAAGGCTATAAGATAATAGGAAACTTGAGAGGCTTGAGGGCAGAGATGTTGTAAGGCCAAATACAGTATGGTTTTCATAGCTGGTGGACGTGTTCCGGTGTATGTGATCTTTTAATCTGTATTTAAGGTAAATTTTATTTGTTTCAATTATCATAGGCGTAGAAGAATGACAGTTTTGATAAAAGTTTGTAGTAAAATGAGTTTCTAGAAAACTATAATTATTATTAAATAATATTTTTCTTTTCTGTAAATTTATTTTTCTAGGTATATACTTTAGTATGTCAACTTTCAAAATTATAAATTAAAAATTCTAATAATTATTCCAAAAAACTCACATAATTATTTCAAATGGCTACCCTGTAAAATTTAATATTTGTCAGATCTGTCACTTTTATACAAGTATGAAAACCTACACCTGGGTCACAAGTCCAGGGCACTGCTATAGTTCCTTTCCCTGCAACGCAATGGACCCGGCACCCGCACGGTGAATCCATGGAATGCTAAGAAATTCGTCTCTCTCAAATGTTTTATTTTAGCATTGACAAAATCAATTTAACTTTTTTGGCAGTTTTATTCTATATGATATTGAAATTCTAATTTATTGTAGTGCTTTTTATACTCATTACAGCATTTTGACAGAATTTTTTACCTTAATGTTTGATCATTTTATTATTTGCAGTTAACCTTTGAATATATTACTTACACATTAATTTCTTTTTTATTTTACTTTCCTGACTTTGAAATGTAAGCTCATCCTAGATATTTCCATATAATTGTAATATTTTTGCTATAGCTATTTACTTTGCTAATGTAATATTATTTTGTATGTTTTAATATGACAACATAGTCTTTTATGAATTGTGATATTTGTTAATTCCTATATTTATTTTAAACACTTATAGGCAGTTTCTAAGAAGGTCCCAAATTTATCACTAATCACAGTAAGTCTGTTGATCGATGCAAGGTACTTTATCTATCCCTGCTACCATGAATTTTTACAAAGTAGCACTTGATTATAACAAGTATAGATATTGAAATATAAGCTGCTGCGAAATTATTGTTACAAGATTGTTTAGCTTTTGGCGAAATTTTTTTTTTTAATGTTTTACAAGGTAAGCAGATCCTATGACAAAAATATTTTTATAAGTTAGCTTTTGAATAAGTAGGCAATCACATCTGATGGGTATGGCTTTTATACATTCTGCAATGGATCACATTTGTTTAGAAGATACCTATTTGCTTTTGCTTTCTTCATCCTCTTTGTTATGGATTGTGACTGACCAAAAACTAACTCCATCAAGTTCTGTGATATAATGAACGCAAACTGCTATACATACCATTTTTATTGTAGCAGACGCACCATCCTTAGCATATTGTCATCCAATTTTTCTATAATAATCAGCTCCAGACAGTGCTTTGTAGTACAAAAAGTTGAGGGTAACATCAGTATGTAGGGAAAAGCCATGTGAAAATACAAGTTCTAATATACACTCTTTAGTAACAGCTTTATCCGACAACACATTGCAAAGGCTTCAATATTGTTGCCATTGTGACTTTACTCAGTTAAATTAAACAAGCATACAGAGAAAACTAGAGCTCACACCAAGTGCATTAGAGTTACACTCTTGCTTTAATTATTTACTTCACCAACAAGAAACGCGTCTTTGCGAATACAAAGTAAAACTTGACTTAATGAGATCTTAATTACAGGCGAAAAGATAATAAAAATTTCAACAACAAGTTAAATATGTTAGTAAGTTACATACATGAACAGGGGCCGGTAAACTAAAAAATTAGTTTACAGAGACTATAAAATGCATATAAGTTGTGCTATAGACTATTTTCTTTAATTAGGCTGTAAAGTCCCACGGCTGGGCAAAGGCCTCCCCTCTCTTAGACCACTATCCAGAGCTAAACCAATCTACTCCTTTCCCTCAAAGGCGTCCAAGTCGTCGCACCACCTCTTCTTCGGCCTACCTGGTCTATGGTGGCCTTTGGTGGGAGTCCATATAGTCGCAACATTGGCTCACCTTTGCGGGTCTATTCGGACCACATGCCCAGCCCACTCCTACTTCAGAATAGCTATAGACTATAAAATGCTTAAAAAAAGTTAATAAATGTACCTCACATTTAGATTATGTTAGTCATATTAGTAATATAGTATACATTTATAAAGTTGAATTGAACTTTTTTCTTTCATCAGCCTATAATTTCCAACCACACCTTCCTGTCCTGCGTTCAAGTCATCTCGTCATCTCTTCCTCGGCCTACCTGGGCCAGTCCATCCTAGCCACGTGCCGAGCCCATTCCCACTTCATCTTTGCTGACTTCCCCACATACATTAGTCCAGTCATAAAGGTCCATTATTGAGGTAATTAAACTTAAAACAAAAAAGGAAGCTAATTTTATAACAAAATATTATAATGTAAATTTAAAGATACCTATGCTTTTATGACAATGCAACCACATTGCGTCTGCGTTTTGATTCTATGAGATATTACGTATTAAGCCCTTTTTCGCAGGTTTCAGCGGTTAACAATACCTCTCACAACTTGACTCTTCTCTTCAGAGCATGGACAACGAACAACCTCATCAGGAGTTGGTGAAATGCGTGGTGGTGGGGGATACCGCGGTGGGAAAGACGCGGCTCATCTGTGCGAGGGCGTGCAACAAACACGTGTCGCTGTCACAGCTGATGACTACGCACGTGCCCACCGTGTGGGCGATCGATCAATACCGGATTTATAAGGATGTAAGTGTGAAGATATGTGTGTCTCCATCTCTCTACTGGTCTATCTTTGGGCTGATAGTTTTTATGCGGTTCCTGTTTCGTTTATGCAGTATTCCTTTTTTTTTAATTTGACTCTGTTGAATGGCGTGTGGCGCTGCTATTAATTTTTTTATTAAATATTTTTAAGGCTATAATATTAGAGGTAGTGCCACGCTCGCAGTCCTTTTGGTCTGCAGCCGAATTGGGCCGGAACGACCGGTTACCAGTACTTCTTTCTTACACAAGATCGGCGTGAAGTAAGGGCAATGCTGTCGCGTCAAATAATGGTATTGTTATGGCCTTTCATTCGGTTTGTGAGAGATCCCGGTGGCCTAAACCCCTCCTTAAAGGCTGGCATCTGCGAGCCTCCTGGTGCCTACCGTTTTGCCTAACCGTTTGCCCCTTGCAATATAAAAAAGCAAACAAAAAGAACGAAGGCGAATGTTGTCAGAAAGGGATAATGATAGATTATAGGCTTCTTTTATAGGTCTGAGCACCCAGCACCTACTTAGTTACATAAATAATGTCTAGCCGATTATGCAACCCTGTCCTTAGACTCGTCAATTCTTAGATATACATGTTTAGGTGAGGTATTTATACACTTAATAGCTCAGCGACAGTAGGTTGACGGAAATCAATAAGGTTCTCTCGTCAATTTTCGCTTTCCTATAGCTATCTTTACTAAATTAGGTCGGATTGAAATAAGAGTGCTTACGCTTAAGTAAAAAGGTCAGACTGAAATTGGCGAGGGGCCCGGTACCACCCCGGACTCAGGTGGACTCTCCTAACACAAAGCTTTATGCGCTTTTCACTTTATATAGAATTCTCTATATAATACTTGTTTTTAAGTACCTGAGATATAAATAAGTTAATAGTCTTTTGTCAGAAAAGACGGTATTATATACATATTAAAATAGTATATTTTAAGCATTTGTATAAAAAAAACTAGCTGTACCCCGCGACTTCGTCAGCGTGGGCCACCCTTGTCACTTAGGAGGAGGCGGCGGAGTACGGTAACTAACATTGTGACACGAGAATTTTATATATAAGAAGTATGGTTTCTGTGAGAAAAGAAAATTAAATATAATCTGACATGCAGATAGAAATGTACAGGTTTATATACATATAACAAGTATAAGTAACAAGGTATAATTAAAACTTATTTATCTCTGTGTATCTAGATTCTCATCTACATTAATTAAAAGTGGACATTTTTAATAGAAGGTAGAAGGGTTAGGGGGTTTTGCCTCCTATTATATGTAGGAATTAATAATTTGTTATGAAGGTTCTAGAACGATCGTGGGAAGTGGTGGATGGAGTCAATGTCTCGCTTCGTCTTTGGGATACTTTTGGTGATCACGAGAAGGACAGAAGATTTGCTTACGGACGGTAGGTTTATCCTTTTATATTCTATACATATAAATAAGATTAGTATCTGTTCATAAAGTTGTAATTATTTTTTTTACCAATTGAATATGACTATATATACGATTCCTATAACAACAGCTCAAGTTACAAATTTTTTGTCAGTGTGTCTGTTTATCTGTTGATCTGTGTGTTTTTCCTGTCGTCCTGTGTCTCCCAAACGAATGGACAGATTTCGATTGAAATAAAATTTTGTGTATATTGTAAGGCGTTCGTAGATGGTCTAAAAGCTAATTGGACCAGACAGGCGGTGCTGCTGTATTGATGTACCCCAAATTTGATTCGTTACTCGCTATAACTCAAAAACGACTGGGCCTATTTGACTCCTGTCTATTTTGTTTTATTGGCATTATTTCTGGGAAGTTTAAAAAAACAACAAATAAAAGAAATGAAAACTTACGAGTTTCTTTAAAAAAATAATAAAAGATGTGGAGTTGGATGCATCTTCCGAATACTTCCAATAGACGGCGTTCGTACTGGATTCTTTCGTGAGACCGTAAATCGGGTAAGATAACGTCTGCCGTGTCCGCTAGTAGAATGTAATATGCAGAATACAAAAAAGATATATCCTTCAATTACTTACTTGCTCCAACCAATTTCTTGTATTACAGGTCTGATGTGGTCCTGCTATGTTTCTCCATAACCAATCCCATATCCCTCAGGAATTGCGGGGCCATGTGGTATCCAGAAATAAGGTAAAATATCTGTAATTATCTGTTCCTTCTATTCTTGTAACTAGTATTATCCCGGGATAACACCTTACCCTACCTTATACCTATTCGTAATGTCTCTGATGTAGAATTCCTTTTTCTAGTGTAGAAGATTATGGTGGGCTCTAAACAAGTGTACTGTACTGTATTTCAACTCACCTTTTGTTGACAAATAACTCCAAATACCTCTTATATCAGGCCCGGATCAGGCCTTCATAAAAGGTGATGTGCACAGCCACTCAACTTTTGGCTGATTTTCGGCTAACGACGAATCGGCGAATGAACTCGCTTATGATCGATATAGTTCATTCTTAGAAAGGATATATCCATTAAATATATGATTTGATATAATATTATTAGGCTTTTGATCTGAATAGGGTGTGAAAGTGTAATTTATTAGGGTGGTAGGCATACCCATCGTGCCCATCATGGTGGATCCGCGCCTGTCGTATATATGCATGCAGATAAGAGGTAGTAATGCTGATGCAACTAATCTGTCCATAGCCGTTCGATGTGGGCATTAGGTAATAGGTAGAAATAAACCCAACATCGATTTAGTTAATCTGAGCGCCATGACATCACTACACCATTAGTATACGAGTGTTACGCAACATTGTTATATATAAAAATCGACTGTACAAGCCTTTGTCACCCTACTCCTCCTAAATCGCTTTACATACGTGTGTGTGTGTCTATGTGTGTGAGTGCGTGCGTGTGCGTGCGTGTTTGTGTGTGTGTGTGTGTGTGTGTGTGTGTGAATCTAGGTTGTATTAGAAAAAATCTTAAAAGTAAATGATAGTCATTAATTTTAGACGCTTCTGTCCAAACACACCGATTCTACTGGTGGGATGTAAGAACGACCTTCGCTACATGTACAGAGATGAGACCTACTTGAACTACTGCAAAGACCGGAGTCCATTCATCAGGTAATTCGTTTTATATTAAATGGACGAAAATGGGGATAAAAAAATAGTCAATGAAATTTATACAACAATTTCGGGTAGCAATTAATAATATACTTCTAAGCCAAAGGTTTTACTGTTAAGGTCGTTATTGTCTCGTCGACGTATAGTGGTTTGAGAGTTGTATCGTATTAAATTAGGTCTCTAAATGCCAAAAACGTAACGGTAGGTATACGATCATTGTTTCCTGAGTTCTTCACTCAAGACGCTATGATCGGCGATAACTCTGGGACAAATCGTCGTAGAGACGTGATAAGAGTGGGAATTGGTTAATTGGCAAAGAAATAAACAACAATTTTTAAGCCCTTAGACCGTTTTTAAGATGTCCCTAATTTTTACTACCAGTTTATTTTAATATTTGAACATGTTACATAATATGTATGACTGAAGTATAACTTCTTTAGCTCAATCTATATGTATGTATAAATATGTTTATATGTATAATTGAACTTTAAAATGAATTTACAATTTAATTCATTTTCGCACCGCCCGATCACACTTTTCGTAACGCCCCCGACATGCATTCACCATGTTAATCCCCAAGTGCGTAAAGAAGTTTCACTTAAATAGTTCATATTCTTGGATTCAAAGTATAATTTTGATCTATGGTAGATCTGAATTTGAAGAACGATATGTTTGTATGTTTTTGTAAAGAGCTCCGAGGAAAAGTGACCTGGTGATGCCAGACCAGGGCCGGGCCCTGGCACACGAGTTAGGCATATACTACTACGAGACCTCCGTGTTCACGTACTACGGGGTGAACGAGGTCTTCGAGAACGCCATCCGCGCGGCGCTCATAGCTAGGAGGCAGCAAAGGTTCTGGATGACCAACCTTAAGAGGGTGCAAAGGCCGTTACTGCAGGTAACACTAGCGTGTGCATGCAGTTTTGTTTGATTATTCGTTTCTTATCTATTGTAAAAAGAGGTTTTTTTTTTCTTAATCTATGAATATTAAAGTAAAGGGCCACCTAACATGATATTTAAAAAACGCGGAAGTCCCAGTTCCAGGAGTCCCAGGAATTAGCTTATAGGAGTATAAATTATATCTTTCAAATGCGTCTTTAAGTAAAAATATATTGTTTATTGCAATGAGTATGAAATACGACTGGAGTGGTAATATTTATTTAAAAAATATATATATATTTTAAATATTTTTCTGTTGTTTCTAATATTGTTATATTTTAGTCGTAGTAAAATATTAAGCCTGAGAATTCATTTGCAATAATTAAAGAAGACTATATAGTAATTTACCACTGGTTCGGGAAAATAATGGGGTTTTATATTCATAAACAAGACGCATCATAGCCAGTTGGAAACCTTTCGGTAACATTTTACGAAAATAATCCCAAAGGTGTATGAAATTTGGCACAACTATAGTTTGTACAGAGGTTAAGGGAATATTAATATTTTTATAACTCACGCATTATTAATATATTAAATTATTAAAATAAAACCACACGCACATCAATGCCAAATGATTTACACACACATGTGTACATTTTAATATAAGATTGTGTCAAAACTTGGTCGCGACGACCGTAATTAAAATTTCATATATAGTTGTAAATATGGTACGCAAATCTAAACATTTGTGACTGAATTTTGAACAGCCGGCAATCTCTAGTCTTAATCATTATGTCGCAATAAATTAAATTTAATAAAATTTTGTAGGCACCATTCCGACCCCCTCGGCCCCTGGAGCCCGAAGTGGTAGTGGTGAACAGCGTGTTTCTGGAAAATATGACCACGTTGTTAAGACAGCAGGTAAGATAAGATACCTTTAAACTTTTTAAAACAATGAATGCTTCGAAAAGGATTACATTATTTCAATTCAATTCCTGGTTTATAGCCAATATAAAACCAACTTGGCATAATTTATTTTGTCAATACCTGAATACGAAACCGTGATGCCTGTTCAATGGAAGTTGAATAATTTTAACAAATGACTAAGTATCGCGGGTTTAATGGTTACCCATACTAGCTGTAATTATAAATGTACTTTATACAGGCCAGGTGCCCAGGGCTCACGGTTTTACGTACATGTCGTGTAGACATTTCCAGGTGGTAGTAACAGGTGGCGAGTCTCACGCTACCATATAGACACAATTTCTTGAATAGTGTATACACACCTTATAACACTGTTGTTTTGACTTATGGACCCCATACCTCTCTATGTATGTCAATATCAGGCATCTTAGAATGAATCTCTATCTCTCATGGGAGGCTATGAGATTCTGATAGTGTCTGGATCAAATTAAACCAGTTCAAATATTTTTCGAATATAAAGGCCGAATATCAAGAGAAATTAAAATTAAGGTTTGATAGAATAAAAAAAGTCATCAAAATTGGACAAAATCATTGAATCGGCCGAAGTCACGGGCAAATATAAGCGTTACAGTACTTCGGCCTCTTTTTATACGTTTTTGAGGTATATCTGCAATATTACACGATATTCCGTAACTTTCCAGACATGAAGTTATGACTGTTGATATATAAAAGTGTCCTAGGTAAAGACTCCTAACTAAAGATTTTAATGAGGACACTGTTATTTGTGTTTTCTGATATTTCTACAGTGGTATATGTATCCTTTAATATCGTGCGTGGCAGATGGGAGGGGCTCGTGGAAGTCAGGGATCGGTGGAAGCACAACATTTCTTGTGGTATCCAACATCATGACAAAGTATGGTTCGACAGGCTTGCGGTTAGGAGGGCAGCACGACTGCGGCAAACCTCAATCAGAATCTATCTCGAAATTTGTCTGCTCTGGTTGTGGCCGG